>JAHBCN010004241.1:0-66083 GCA_019359885.1 Listronotus oregonensis | reverse complement strand
AAAAAAAATCACCCCTAAAGTATTTTTACATTTTCTTTTAAAATTTTTTTAAAAAATTTTTTTTTTTTACTTCCCCAACATATAATTAAAAGTTAAAAGATTATAAAAGTGCAATTTAAAAAAAAGACACAATGGCAAAAGTTTTTTTGGGTTCCTACATTTTTTTGGGGTTAAATTGTTTAACAAAAATCAGTTTTTAAATTTTTGAAAACGATGCTTCCTAAGTCAATATAAGGGAATTAATTTTTTTTGCAACTCTAAAAGTTTCCAAAGGGGTTCAAAGGCTTTAAGTGGGGGGGTTTGGGGAAGCCGGACGGTCTAAAGCAAATGGGGACGTCGTTTAAAAAAGATGGCGCCAAACGCTTATTGGTTTCCCCCAAAAATTTGGGGTTAGAGCTAATAAGGACAAGACAACAACTTTAAAAAGTTATATACCGTTTTAATTTTTAATTAAACTTTTAATTTTCAAGAAAAAAACTAATGAAATAAGAAAAGGCAAAATTTTTTAAAGAAACCAAATCGGTTTAAAAAATTAAATATAAAAAATAACTATTTTTGTCCATTTAATACATTATGGGATTTTTTGTTCCCTGGTTTTATTAAAAATTTTTTAAAGGTTTTTTAAATTTTCTTAATGCTTTTAATAATTTTTTAAATTTTTTAACGATAAAGTACCAACTTAACACAAAAATCTTATTAAAAATATTTATATTGTGGGGAAAGTTTTGGAAACTCAACTTTTTAATTTTTAAATCTTCAAAAATCTAGTTTTAAAATATGTATTAAAAAGTATATATTAGCGGATCTGAAAAAGACGCCAAGTGTCCTGGGGGCACAAGTAAACCCCAAGGTAATGTCCAAGCTGACATGGGAATGAAAAAAAGAACGGAAGGTCTTGGGAGAACGCAACAGAGTAACTCTTTTTTGGGTAAGGACATTTGGGAAAAAGAAGGCAAAGAAAAGGGATGAGCTGGGAGACAGGGATCATCCCATACTTTGGACAAGAACCCCACTTGGGTAAAAACCACAGCACGAGGCAAACCGGGGAATGGACCCAAACAAACACGAGGAATACTGGGGAAACCCATTTAGAATTGCATGGAAAAAGCTTCATAAGGGGCCCCATCCAAAAAACAAAGGGAAAAATTCTCAGACAAAGTGGGAAAAATCCCCTTTCAAACGGTAGGCTTGCTAACAGGGAAGATGCCTAAAGGACAATTACACAAGATAGGGCTTTCCTGGGGACCCAAGTTGCGAATCACGAGGGGGAAAAACAGCCAACAAAAACAACCATATCCTGTGCGAATGTGAAGCATTGAATCACAAAAACAGGCATTTTTGGGCAACAAAAAGGCCTCATGAATATTTCAACCAACCCATCCGGGTTATACAGATTGTGGAAGGAACGAGACTAATGGGAGGTTGGTATAAAGGATAATTGGAGTTAGGCACAAAAAAGACAAGACCCCCTCCGGTAGTGAATCAAGACGGCTCCCAGAGAAGAAGAAGATATTTATTACAGATAGCACATTATGCAAGGAAAATTTACTTCTGTACTAACTACTTAAGAAACTCTTGTGAGATCTCTAGAATATTTCACTCATGTATAAATTTTCCCATAAGACATGTTAAAAACCAAAAAATGTGTGTGGAAATTTCAAGTTGCCTAGACAACACAAACCAGAACAATAACCTGTTTGTTTGTATTGTCAATTAAAACGAAAAGTCAAAATAATCGATTTGGCTGTCGCGATGAAGAAACGATAAAAATTAAAAAAAAAAAAAAAGATTTCGTTATTTTAATTTTTTAAATTGAAAATTGTATGACAAAAAAATCCATTTTAATATATAATACCCCATATTTCTTCTTCTAAAATCCCCCTTTTTTAAAAATTAACCAGATAATTTTTATTAAGATTTTATACAAATTAAATTATAAATAATTTTAAGAAAATTATCGGAATTTTGCATCTGTATTACCCCTTTTAGAAATCGGAAATATATTCTATTTTATATTCTGTCTGAAAGTTAATTTTTTTTAATATTTTGATTTTAAATTTGAATATCAATTTAAAAGGATTTTTGGAAATTGTTTTTTTAAAAGTTATATAAAGTTTTTTCGGCGCAGTGAAGATATAATCACAGTTCTGGTTTCAAGCTTCAAGTGTTTAAAAAAAAAAGGAAAAGAAGTGCTCTCTTTTGGAGAGAAATCCGTTAAAATTAAATTGGAGGTAGAAGAAGGCATGGCCGTTTTAGGCGGTGGCAGATGGGCCCCGCCAAGGGCCATACCACATGGGCGCAAAATCGACCCTTAAAAATATTTTTTTAATCGTTTCAGTACCGTACTTAATTTAATTATTTTTAATATATTGATGAAAAATTGTTAAATTATTAATAAAATATCAATTTATTTTAATTGCGATTAGAACCCCTTCTTGTTTTTAAATATTTAAGCGGGATAAATTGTATATTATAAATTGGGGGCAGCACTTTTTTTTTTTTGGCCTATTATTTAATTTATTAAAGTATAAATGTTACGTTTTGGGGCCCCGGCACAGTTTTTTAACTACGATATTATTATTGAAATAATTAATTCAAGTTTAATCATCTGTAAATAGGAATGTATATTAATTTCTTCTTTTCTTTTCAGTAAATCAAACATTTGTTTTATGTAAATCATGTCTCTTTTAAAAGTAGGTAATTTTTAATAAAAAAATATAAATTTGACACAAATTCCCCAAAAATTGGTATTTAAAAAAAAACGAAATTCTCGGTTAAAAAACTTTGGCATTTAATTTTTTAAAATTTCCTGAATAACCCCAAATCTGTTTTCGTTAAGGGGTTTTCCCTTATCCAAATCCCTCCGGGCTTATTTTTTAATTTTTCGTAAAATTTAAATGCAATGGTATTATTATTATAAGTCCATTAAAAAAGAATAAAATAAAGAAACTGTTAAAACGTTTTTTGATATCTTAATTAATTTTCACTTTTTTAAAAAAAACTCCATTACTCGTATTCTTTCCTTTTTTTCATCAGATAAAAACGTGGCGTTTTTATCGAGAGTGCCGGGACGTCAAAAATCATAAAAAAGGGACTAAAAAAATGAAATGCATTGTTTGTCAAACTGATAATTTTAAATTTAGTTCTTTTTATCCAGTTCATTTTATTTTATTAATAGTAGTGTTGTTAATCGTTATTAATTAAGTAATTTTAAAATGTCTTATTCTACAACCGAGGCATACGATATATTCGCCGTTTATTTTGAAAATTTTTAAAATCCCTCTATTGCTGGAAAGCAATATGGCAATAATAAGATATTTCAAAAGACGGCAAGATAGCAAGTGTTTAACCTTTGACACATTTAAGACAAACTGGAAATGTCATCCTTTCCCAGCACAATGAAGTCAATTAGCTCCGACCCGTAGTAAAAATAAATCGGTTTATTTCCACAAGCCGTAAATCGAATACTTTATAAAATTGTGTTAACAAAATAAGGATATCGTTGACATTACTTAATATTTGTAGAAAAACAAACGGTATTTGTTGTCATAGCATTCTCGATAAAAACGCCGCGTTGTTTATCTGACACCTTAAAATAGGAAAGCAGTGTTTCGGCAATTCAGTCTCTAGGGATAAAATAAAATAATGAATTGATTATACCAATATTTTACCTTAAGCCCTAATAAAAGCTCTTTTAAACAAGACCTAGTTTTTTAAAATCGATTAAGCCGAAAAAAAGTTATTTAATTTTTTTAGATGTACATTCGCTCCTCCCCCCTCCCTACATTTGACAAATTGGGCAAAAACGCTTAATAGAAAAAGGTTTTCTTATTTTACATAATTTGTGAGAAAACTATCATCGACATAAGTTAATATGGAATAATTTTGGGTAATCCGTGTTTTCAATTTTGTTCTTAGTTTAACGCCCTCTAGCAGTGGAATTAGAAACTTGAAAATAATTTCCAGCATTTTCTCGGGGCTGGTTTTATAATAAATATTTTTTTCCGAAAGCTATGCGATGAAGGGGTTTTGAGATATCGCCGGAGGACGGCCTTATCAGGACACCCTGTAGAAAAGGTCGCAAGTGCAAGATAAAAATTCTTGATAAAATATACGTGTTTATAGCAATCTTGTCAAAGCCAGTATTCATATCTTACCGAGCATTCGGTTCGAGCTTTCATAAATTCTCCAATAAATTTACGGAATTTGACCGAAGTGATCCTTAGCAGAGCGAGCCTTTTGATTGGCAAATGCCCCATATTTGACCACCAGACCACAAATTGAATGCCACCATATTCTGTAATATTCCCTAGTGTGTATGTGGAGACCCACATATTTAGTATTTCATAAACGTCTATCTACATAACAGGGTTTATCCTATAGAGACGAACAAAAGTGATTAACACAAAGAATTAATTTAGGCTTATGCATTCGCCCTATACAATGAGTAAGACGTTTATTAAACAAAAATGTCAAAAATTCATTTATTCAAAATTATTTAAAAAAATTACCTAAGGAAAACCCAGGTATAAGCAACTAACAGTTTTTTTATTTAATATTTTAAATAAAGTGAGGAAGGTCGTTAAATAAATGGAAATCAAAATAATTTTTTTTTAATTTTAAAAGAAAGAAACTTTCTTTGTATATCATTTCACATGAAAAACACCACAATTGGTAATTTTATGGGTGTTTTCTTGTTTCGTACACTCGCGTTTCGTACACTTCAGAAATTTACCTGAAATATTCTAGTTTCGTACACTAAATTATTTAATCAATTTTATGTTTCTTGTTTCGTACACCGATCATTGTGACGACCCACATAATCAATCAAATAAATACCATATTGAAAATTATTAAAATTTTGTTAAGAACTTTTACATAGGGATAATTTAAACAAATTCAAAAGCCCTTAGTTCTGGTCGGTCATGGTTAGTTCTGGTTAATTAAAGCGGCTTTTTATTTTCCCCAATTATATTTCAGACGTGATAAATTACTAAAAGTAGAAACAGTAAACTTTTCCGTATAGGCCGCAAATCTGCCATGGCCTAATCAAACGTAGGGATAATTTAGACAAATTCAAAAGCCCTTAGTTCTGGTCGATCATGCTTAGTTCTGGTTAGCTAAATCGGCTTTTAATTTTCCCAAATTATATTTCAGACGTAATAAATCACTAAAAGTAAATTAACTTTTCTGTCTAGGTTGATAGTTAAAATATATATTATTATTAGATTATTTTAATATCACTATTATCCAAATAAATATTTTATATCTCTGCATCTTATATGTGAGCAATAATTATTTTGATATTTAGTTATAATTTCTTTTTAAATTAATTTTATAATATTTTATGAACCATCAGAGACAGAAACCTACCTCAGTTTTTGGTGTACGGAACGAGATGTCGGAAACTGAATAATGATTTTTGTGTACGAAATGAGAAATTTTTGGAGAAATATTTAAAAAAAAAAAAAACATAATTTTAGAACTTACAAGAAGAAAAAAATCATGCACCAAATTTGTAAAAATACCTTTAGACAAGGTGAAGATAGGATCTTTTAATAACTATGTAGATACATGGGCGTAGCGAGGTACGGGCAGGGAGGGGCAGCTGCCCCCTTAGAAGAGCGGTCGTTCGCTGTAAACTGTAATTCTGCGACGCTTCTTATAAGACCTAAGAAACTAACAGACTTAAAACCTGGCTTGTGAAATCCAACTATACGTAATTTGATCTCTAATATAATTTTTGTTTACATTATTTCTTACTCTAAAAAATGTCACTTATAACAAGGGTAGCGTAGTTTTTTTGTTATAGAAAAATGAATTATAAAAGGTTTTGTGAAAACTCTAAAGAACTTTAAAAAATTAGTAAAGAACCCTAAGTAAAAATAGCGGAGAAGGTTGTCGGGATGCGGGGTGAGAGGGGAGGCAACTGATCAGCCAATGTTGTGCGCCTTGATCGGTCGCCGCACACATTCATTTAAGCTATTTCTGATTTTTGGCTTCGAAACTTTAGCTCCATTTTTAAGCAATATTTTGATATAATCTATTTTTTCACTTATTTGCTACACCATAATAAAACACATATGGTCTGAAAAATTAATTTTTACTCACATTATCACAAAATAAAATAATTTCTTTATTTCCCATATAAAATATACTAAAGTAATATGGCCGACTAACATGAAAAAAGTGAGAAAGAATACCTACAAAAAGAGATGATACAATGCGTTTTGTTTTGAATAAGCAATGTTGCCAGATGTTTTCTAATAATTTGTTATTATTAAAGGTTCTTTTTTTCCATTTATCAGAAATAAAGTTTTTTTATAGAAAAAACTAACCAGAACTAACAAACAACTTCCAAACTATTACCTAGTTCTGGTTAGTTGTTGTTAGGTTTTCCTCGTTAAATTCTAATTTTTCTTTATCATAAATGCGCGAACAAAATGAAAAAAATAGTCTGATATTTTAATTTTTGATTTTTTATAGGCAAAAATAGGGTGGACCTCACTTCCAGATAATTACCTTATTTTTTTTTTGTAATTTGTGTATTTTTATTTAATCCATAATGCTTTAAAACTAAATTTAAATCCTTTTTTTTTTTTGATCGGACAATGTCGCAAATTCTGGCCTTTTCCTTAACCTAAGAACATAGTGTTTTTTCGATTTTAATTTAATTTTTCTCTGCAAAAATGCATTTTTTCGATTTTTTTTTATATTGAAATCTACTAAACAAAATGTGTTCTTTTTATCTGTAATATTAATTTTTTTCAAATCGAATGGAGCTAAACGACACCGGACCCCTGATTTTTATATACTTTTAACTACAACCTCCACTGCTTATGTGAAACTCATATGGTAAAAACAACGATTAAAACAAACAATATAAACTAGGATTTTCTTTGTCTGCCCCCTTTATGCAATCCTTGCAATCCTAGCTACGCCCTTGTGTAGATATAAGCAATTTTAAAACCTAAACACTTGATTTTGGTTACTAAATTAGCAAAAGCATTTTAAAAAAATTATTAAATCTAATAACCACAACACGTTTTTTGTTTACTGCTCATGTTTAAAAATACACGTAAAAGTGGGTGTGCTGAAGCTTTGCAAATTTGGAAAATAACAGAAAATATCAAGTTATTTTTATGCAATTAAACAAAATTGAGTATCATTGGAGAATTACATATGTTGGCCAAATTTCTTGTATTTATTTACTTATTTATTTATTTATTTATTTCCATCATTAAAAAGGCTAACAAAAGTATTAATATCGTCAAATATTCAAAATCTACAAAAGTACTCAAATCTACAAACTACAGATATAAAAAGAGAACACTAATACTGTTATTACTGTATATACTAGCCTAAAAAAAATTACAGTAATAACAACAATACCACCATACAAAAAAAAACAGTAATAACAAAAGTATGAGCTCAGAATTTACAAAACACAGCGCGACAAACAAATTTTAGAAGTCATTAACACTATAAAAACATTTATCAACAAAAAAGCACAGTAGTGATTTTTTAAACTTTCTGGGTGAATTAATTTCCTTTATATGTTCAGGTAGCTTATTAAAAACAGTGCTACAAAAACAAAAAGGACTTTTCCGATAAGCTAAGAGTCTAAAATTAGCTATTGAAATATCACCGCTATTTCTTGTACCATAAGCATGACCAGTTGATGCAGCGGGAAATTTATCTCTGTAGCGCTTAACAAACATCGCTGCCTCCAAAACAAAATGGACGGTAAAGTTAAGACCCTCTTACTGACGAAGACCGGCCTGCAGGAGTCAAAGGGGCTCATTGAAAATATCTTTCTGATTATCCTTTTTTGCAGAATATAAATACGTGTCACCTCAGTAAAGAATCATATACTTCAGGTGACTGTAAACGAAAGCATAGTAAACATTCAAAAGCTGCTTATTAGACAAAACATTTTTTAAATTCAGTATAGCAAAATAGGCTGAGTTGAGTTTTCCCGCTACATGATCTATATGGTTTAACCACGAGAGCTCACTGTCAACATACAAGCCTAGAAACCGACAATGTGTAACCCTGGGGTTTGGATTCATTGACAATAAGTTTGTTACCCGTACACCAAGTACTGAAGCATTCTATGATTTGGTTATGAAATTTTATTTTAGATTTTCATTTCACAGAAAATGATTCTTAAACACGGGTTCAGACCATTACCGTTTTAAAGGTTAGGGACTGAAAAAGAGGCTCGCCAACTGACACCAACAGTGTGAGAGAGTCGGAGACCGATGGACAGTTAAGACCCACAGAACCCAACTTTCCAAAAATCGTCTTTTATGTTTTGATCCTTAAATTTTACCGCATTACGTAACAAATCAGGAAATAAAATTAGGCCAAAAATAATTACTAACATTATTGTCATTTAAACAAAAAAAATAAATAAATAAATAATAGAGATCTTTTGTAACCTGAAACGCATATTCATCCAAATAATTTTATCATAGTCAAAGTTATACTGCCAACACACATTTTATTTCAGCGTCAATGGCTTTTTTCAATTAAAGTTAGCTAATTTATTTTTCCCGTCGTAGCACCATTTCTCTTGGACCTCTATTTTCTATGTTAACCGTAAATAAAATGCGTTGTTAAAATGGCTAAAGGCCATAACGTTTTAAACGTCACTGGTACAGACATCTCAAAGACAAATATCCACAACTATTATATAATAGTAATAGGCTATTGTAGTTTAAATATTATTTGTTTAATTAGGAATGTAAGATTTTATTTTTTTTAGAATAAACAACAAAATCTCAGTTCCCAAAAACGTTTATAGCTGGCGAATGAACTTTAGTGTATTGAACACTCCGAACGAATTTTAATAAAATTTTAACGATGTATTTAGGGGTGTTAATAAACTTTTATTATTTGAGATTTAGGATGGGTGTCAATAATGCGGGTTCTTAAATAAAGTTTGGGGATTTACTACTTATTTTATGGCACAAACTTCCTTTCCAATAATTGAAGCTTAAATCGAATTTTAGTAACTGTAAATCTTAAATAATTTGTGATTGATATTTTTATTTTATATTTTTCCGTGTTTTTATTAACTTCTTTTGCATCCTTAGAGCTTAATACAAAATTTATTCATAATATTATTTGCAATATGTCGATACACTTAACACTTAATAGAATGGTCTTTATATTTAAAAAATAATAATTCGTGATCATCACTTTTACATAATAAATCAGTTTTTAAACTGGCTATTTTTTTAAGGCTTTGTAGTTTTTTACTTTCAAACACTTGGATGTGCCCATAAAAACCAATCTAAGACTTTTTGTTAATGTTTAAATAATTCCTATTGCGTAAAGTTAAATGATGGTATTATCCCTGAAATGGACTGAGTGAATGGAATGAAAGCTAGAGTCATTTAATTTGACAATAGATCAAGTCTTATCTGTTTTTGGTTGGCTGTACAAGGAACTAGGCATGTTTTTGTAGGAATCTCTTTGTAAAGATGTATATAATAAGAATCAACATATGCTTCATTTCAGAAAGGTGCTGAACATTTGTTAAATTTACAGAAAATCGAAAAAATATATATTTTTTACTCTAATTGCTTATATCTTTTGCTAAATCGTAGAGAAAAATGAAGAATTTTTTTAAAATTTATTTCCTATGAAATAGATTTAGTTAAAAATCACAAAATGCAATCGGCTTTTGCAAAAAGCAATAAACAATTAATAAAGGCAGAAAAAGCCTAGGTTTTGCCTGATTTTTTTTGGTCATTCAGATTTGTGAGAGGAGCTCCATATTTGACCAAAGAGAACATCATACCATGTGAAACTTTATGGTAAATTTTGTTAAATTCGGTTTGATAGTTAATAATAATTTTAAAATCCCATGTCGTTTTAGAAAAATTGACAATTTTGCAAATTGAGTAGAGTCCAGAATGTAAAACTTAGACATTTAATTTTTTTAACATATTTCAGCACCTCAAGCTTTTAAATAATTTTCAATAAAAATGACATCATCTGGGCGCCTTCAGCAATGTTAAAAGTTATTAAAAAATTGTAAGCAGATTGACTCAAGAATATTTTTCAATCGATCAATTGGTTGCCAAGATACGGGCTTCTAAGGTTGCTAGCGTTTGAGTGGTTTATATGAAATTATAATCTTTTTATTTGTTTATTTTTTATATTTTTATTCGTATTTTACTAATAATATATAATAAGTAGCTTAAGATCTCTAGTAGAGGTGTAATAAAAATCTAATGTCCAAGTTAAATATTCTGGATTCTACCCAATTTACAAAATTGTCAATTTTTTCAAAGGAAATTGGATTACAATATTATTTTAACAAAAATTGGCATGATTTTTCACTATAGCATGGAGTTTTATCTGGCCAAATATGGAGGTCCTCAAAGAAATCTTAGAGTTTTAAAAAAATCCATGCAAATAACTTTTTTTTTTGCTTTATTTTTTTGTTTATTATTGTTTTTCAACAAGCCCAATACTTTTTGCGATTTCAAACTATTTCCTTATAATTTATTTCTACGGTCAACACTTACAAAGTAATGGGCCATTTAGGTAATAAAAATTGATTTTTTTTTTAAATTTTCTTTTTACCCTTTGTATATTTAACAAATGTTTCGCCTTTTTCTGAGAGTTTTGAGGTTAGTTCTGGTTCCAACAAAAACATGCTTGTCATCTTGTACGTCTAACTCTCTTTATTATATGTTCGAACTCTTGTCTTATAATATAAGCTAAACTAACATTGTAGCATACAAAGCTATAATAAAAACCTTATGGTTTATTAAATACAACCCCTATATTATATAAAATCTACACAGCGGATCGTACTCCCCATATAGGCAAACTAGTTCCAACACAAATATTACGGGTAAGATCGACCCCGAAACCGATTGTATGATTTGTTTGAGCGTGTATGGGAGCTTTTAAGTAGACCCGAAAAGTAATTAATGGAATTTAATTATTTTGTCGTGTGTCACTAATAAAATTTTTACCTGCCTTAATTGATACTCTTAAACGTTTATGTTTCCTATCAAAATTTATTACCTAATTAAAACAAGTTAATAATATGCTTTTAGAGCCAAGATGCATGCAATACTGAAAAATAGCGGTTGAAATAATAATGAATTAAAACAAATTAAAAAACGCTTCATTCTCAAATCAAGAAGCAATACTTTTAAATCACTATTTGCTTCGAGCTTATACCCAGCTAGAGGCAGCGTTACCGATTGGCCGTGCAAACAGCGTAAAAAAACTTGTTATGACAGGGAAAAGGTAGCAAAAATAGGAAAAAGTAGTTTATTTATAAAATTTTAAAATACCAGGAAACAGTAAGGATTAAAAAAAAAACAAAATAAAAAAATATGTGTTACCTACACATTTTCCCAGGCACCGTTTTAAAGGTCGTAATTTTTTTTTATGTATTGTATATCGTCAGAGAAAAAAGATATAGGGCAAAGTTTGAACGAAAATATTTAGAATTAAAAAAAAAAAACAACGTGAGTACACAACTTTGAAAAATTATATTTCGGTTACTACAAATCCTAAAGACTTTTACTGAAAACCGTTTTAGAGAACCTGATAACAGCTGTTTTTTTGTAAAAAGCAATGCCTATACCTAAGTTGACGTGGAAAAAAATATGGGGCAAAATCTGAAAACTAAAAAAAAATTTTGCTTCGTTTTTTAAATGATATTTTTGTCAATTTTTTTTATTTTTTAAAGTGAATTAGCCAAAACAAGTCAGTGAAGGAACAAAGCAGTCCCAAATACACTAGTTTAGTAAATTGGGGTTAAAAAAAAAACAAAACGGTTCTTTCTCTAGATCCACCATCTTTTTTCTTGTAATTAACGCAATAAAATTTTAAATTTTGTTTTTTTTTATTGAAAAATTTTTAAAAAATGAAGGTTAGATTTTTAAATACGTACTTAAAAACTTTTATTAAGTGTCTTTTTAACGTTTTTTTATACCACCACCAGGTGTTTCTCGCATGTGGGGGGTGTAACACAAATTTTTCAGTCTCGACATCCCGAATTTCGAAATCAGCGACCCAAAAAACATATAAGATGGCTTAGTTTGCAAATGTCAATTTTTCCAAAACCCACCTCTATTTAGGGGCTTTTTTTGCAATTTTAGGGGTGTTCCGACCATTGCTGCAAGTTTAACCCCATTTTCGTAATCAGCGTCCCAAAATACATAAGGGACAAGTGGTCTCGTCAAGTCCAGCGTTTCCCGACCTTTTTCCGTAGTTTTCAATGGACTAACACTCTAGTTTTATAAAAGAACATTATGTGTGATCAGCAAATTATTAAGTCCTTATTTTAAAAAAATTTATATTTGCGAGTGTTATATCCTTTTAATAATTAAATAAAAAAAAACGAAAGTATTTTTTACAAAAACCAAAAAGAATAAAAATTTTCCCCAGAACTATTTTCTTAATTTTTTAAACTTGACCAAATTAATTAGTAAAAACCTTGTACAGTACAAAGAATAGGCAAATTTTGTGTAAATTTTGTTTTCATTTTCCTCTTAATAAAATCATTTCTCAGGGGAAATAATATTTCGTGGCATTTAAATGTAATATATTATACATTTTACAAAAAAAATATTTTTTGTCGAATAAAAAAAAAAATCCATATTTTTTAAATTTAATTAAAGATGTAGATATTTTGGATTGCAAGTCAAAAATCCATCCACCGAAATTAGATTTTTTTTAAAGTCAATAACAGAGTTTTTTGTTGCATAATTTTTGGATACGCATAATATGAAAACAATATGTGCCAGTAATTTGAAATTTAAAGCGTATTTTATTGCTCAACATTAATTAACATATTGTACATTTCTTAATTTGAAAAAAATTTTTTGGAATAAGGATTGTAAAAGGTATTTAAAAATCGAATGCGAAATAATGAATGCGTACTAACTGCGAATTAAAAATATATTAAAGTCTAAAAAAAATAATTTATTATGCGTCATAATGTAACTAGTATGCTCTATTTTTTGTTACAGTACAAGAACAATATAAAATACTAAAAACATAATAACTTACCATTTCTGTATGATTCAGTTTCATCCACAATTTTGAATAACTTTAAATATTTCAAAACTTTCGCGAACTTTATACGCTCCCAAACTATGTCGAAGTTACACTGCCTAATTGAACACTTACAGAATCCAAATGCCGGAAAGTTAAAGCTTCGAGAGCTTTTATAAGTTCTGGAGTGGTCTGCGTGCGCAAAAGAGTGAGAACCACCCCTTGAAATTAATAGAGGCGTGTTTTTTGAATTCGGTGGAAATTGTTTTAAATTTTTTTAAGGTAAAGGAAGATTCCAAAATTTTATACAGGTATTGATTATGATCTCAAACACATGATGTGTGTGGTCTTAACGACCTTTAAACAACATCTTGCACACTCTCTTTAAATGTGATACATATCAACAAATGGAATTTTAGGTATTAATAACAAAATTTTCAATAGGGCTTTTGTTTGCCTATAAATTATTAAAGTAACCTAAATCTAGTTAAAGGGGAACATTGATTTTTAACACTTTTTTTTTTGAGTTATGCCACTTTTGTAAAAAAAAACACAGTTTAATTGCTTTCGGCATATTTGGTTCGTAGCAGTTCAAGAATTTACTTACTTCTGGGGGTTTAATTAAGGAAATTCACTTGTGATGTTTATTTCCCAATGAAATATAGATTTTTAAGACTCAATTCTATAAAAATTGAGGTATTTGGACGTGTGTCACTTTTAAAGAGGAGGTGCGATTTGTCATTCTTTGGCTTTTGTGTCAGTTTTTTAGTATAGTAATTGGAAGACTATCATACCTCAATTTTTTGTAAATTTTTTCGTTTTGTGTTACAAAAAACGTAGTTTCCTGATTTCGTCGGTATATTGAGCTGTCTTTCTGTCTGTCTTTCCGTTGGCACTCTAGCAAAAAAATCTCCTTTACCGAAAAATATGAAATTTTGCATGCAGTTTGGACTTATGTTAACCTCGGCTAGTCATGCCCACGAGTTTCTCGATGTCTCTCGTTGAGAGACGACAAATTTTTATCTCTCGCCTGCTCTCGTTTCTCTCCAGCTTTCTCGATCAGAATTTTTACGTACAATGACAATAAAATTATAAGCTTTTATAAAAAGAAGATTTTTGATTAGAATTACAAATAGTATGAAGTATGTAATTTAAAGAATACATAAAAAATATTCCACAAGAAAAAGGTCTTGTTGGATATGTTTTTTAATCTAATCTCTAACTAAACATACCCATAATATTTTTAATTATAATTAGAAATCTCATTTTTATTAAGCTCATATTTGTACCCTGGGCAAAAGACCTCGAGGAGACAAGAGGCGAGAGACTCTCGGCAATACTTAATTAATGCTGGGGTACCTTCAGTTGGCATCAACAGCATGTCTTGTATACAGGGTGATTCATGAGGAAATGTCAATACTTCAGGTACGTAGTCAGGGTCCAAAAATAAACATAAAAGTCTATACAAATATGGGTCCGCAAGGCCTTCGTTAACGAAATACAGGGTGTTAAAGTTTTTAGTAAATTTTTCTATTTTTTAAATAAAATCTGTGATAATGTATTGGAGTAAAAATTGGTATCCGGGGATTTTTTGGTATGACGGATTCGAATCTAATTTAGTACGGCTGTTACTTGTGGGGGGTGCCACCTACACGTCTTTTTACTGTTTTGAACAATCACAACTTTTTGGTACGGCCCTGTATTACACTTTTGAGTAAATTAAATTATTGTTTTGTCAATTTTACGTAAAAAAGGTATATTTGTTAGAAGTTGATATGAGCAACCGTTTTTGAGATATTTGAATTTAAAAAAAGTTACGACGCATCCGATTTTACTATAGCAAAATTTAAAAAAAAATTAAACAAAATGTATAATTAAACAATATACGTTTTAATTTTAAATAAAATTATTGTTTTTTAATTATGTTTAGCAAAACATAAGCTAGGTTTTATAATTTTCAAAAAAAATAAATTCTCAAAAAACACCTTGTATTTCGGAAACGTAGGCCTTGCGGACTCATATTTGTATAGACTTTTATGTTTATTTTTAGGACCCTGATTACCATATTTGGGTTTAGTTAAATTAGGTTGGTTTTTCCTAACTTTCCTATAAAAAGTGCTAATTGATTTTGATGTTTTTTAGTATATACCTGATCAGTTCATTTTACCAAAGTTTCTCTAACTCATTTTCGTATAGCCGACAACGGTACCACTAAGAAAACTTATTTTTTACTGTCTGACTATACATTAAAAAACATTGAAATCAGTTCGCACGTTTTTTAGAAATTTAAGAAAACACATTATTCCAAAATTATGGACACTCTTTATCGGAGAAACAAAGTAATTTTATAATAAACTAGATGAAAAGCCTGTTTCCGCCAGGCGATATTAAGTAGCCTCTGTCTCCGTAAGGCGCCTTCCGTACGGCTAACGGTAAAAAAACACTTTTTTGCTCTTATTTTTGTCCCCGGGCGAAATTCAAAAAACGGGCTTCGTTAGGTTCTAGCCACTGCTAAAGACTTTTAATAACTATGGTTATGGTAAATGTTTACTTTTTAAGTTTTTATTACATTAATGCTTAATCTTTATATAGGTTAGAACCTTATTTTTTCTACACATTACTAATCTTCTTAAGCCAGCTTATAAGTCCGATTTTAAGTATACAAATGGTTTTGGATACCCTCAAAAGCAATAAGAATAGATTTTTTTTTAATATACGTTAATTATCTTACAATTTTTATTGCAATTTACTTACGATGTTAAAACTACACAACAAACGGCCAATTTATTATGAATGAAATTTGAATATTTTAATTTTTTTGGCGATTTCAACACACCTTTGTATCTCGGTTGTTAGTAAAGATAAAAAAGTATAAAGCAAGTTTGTGTAGAAATTTTTTGCAGAATCATGTGGCGTGCTCAATTGTTTTTTGTCGTTTACAGTATTAAAGATACTTTACTACGCAAAGTTGCATTTTCTTTAAGTGAGGCTCCCTGTATATTACTCTACTATTAGTTTTAAAATAAAATTACCCTATCATTGGTATTACACACTTTATATTTATTTTTTTAATTAGTTATTTGTAGGCAGGACTGAGTAGACTAAACATGGTATTTAAATGTGGCACTCCTTATCCTCCTCCAATTTTAATATTTAATATATTTTTTTATATTCATTATTTTTTAATTATTTTATTATTCATTTATCATTTCTTTATTTATTTTTAATTATTTTTAACGATCCATACGCAAATAGGTGTTTCTCTGGTCTTTTAAAAGTATTAGTGCTTGGTTTCCCTTTTTCTCGATATCTAGCAAAATACATCTGAAAAACATTTGCACTTCTTTCCGCTTTCAATATAAAATTTAGTAATTTTAAATACCATATAAATCAAAATTTAAGAACACGAAAAGCTGGCAGTTTTTTTAAATCAATTTTTGGTATGGAATGGGCATAAAATCACTGAGAACGATTACTTTGGCAAAGAGAAATGATGAATGATTGATTACGTAATTCTTATTTTTTTCTTAACTATTATACAGAATATTGCAACGATCATTTATTTGTTTCTAAGCTAACTTGCATTCTATTAAAAAAATGTGTACTTAGTTAATTAAAATTAAGAATGAATAAAATGAAATTTTAAAATAATTTTTTTATAAATAAATAACTTAAAAATAGTCCAATAACTGAAGACCTGAAAGTACCCAAAGCTGTAAATAAATGTGTACAGTTTCAATTGTGACGCAATTCTTAGGTCTTCGCGAATGCTTTCGAGCGAGAAAAAGTTTATTAACGTGGGAACCAGCTGAAAATGGCCCCCAAAGTCCCAAAAATGAGTTTCCCGCGAATATCTGCCAAAATATGGGAATTAGAGAATTTTTGTTCAGACAAAAAATGAAGATCATCTCAAAATTTACAAAAATGGTTTATACCATTTTTTTCGCCACACCAATATTTTTCGCAAAATCGAAAAATCCATAACATTCCACACTGGATAGATGCTAATAGGCTAAAAAATGCAGATGGGCAAAACAATTTTTTATCAAAACCTAAGAAAGATCGTAAGGAAATTTTTGGGATCATTGAACACTTGCTTAGGTCTTACTATAAAAAAGAAATTATAATATTAAACCATTTTTTCAAAAAGTATCAATAAAATAATGAGATACTCAAAATATTGTTAAAAAAACTTTACCCTTTTTTAAATATTTTGAAAAATCAGAATGGACCCAAACTCATATGCAATGATAGCTACGGGTTTTCCCATTCCGATGAACGATGATTAAAAAATAACATTATTGCCGAGTAATGGAACAAATTCGTTCGCCCGCTTAAAGTGAATCCATGAAGATAGCGGCATTCTAGCGGTAGAGCGGCAGCTGAAATGAGGGGACTTTTGGGTCCCGTTATCTCGAAAACTATCGATTTTTCGAAAACATCGATATTTTCAAGGCGACTTCATTTTTTTCCAAACAAAAATTCTCCAATTCTATGTTTTGGCAGATATTAGCGGAAAACCCATTTTTCGGGCCTTGAAGGGCCATTTTTAGCCACCCACCTGTTAATGTTGATAAACATTTTTCCCTCGAAAGTTTCCCCAAAGACCTAAGAATGGCGCCACAAGGGAAAACTGTACATATTTATTTACAGCTTTGTCCCTTCATTTACTGGACTAAAATGATTAATTTATTGTAAAGTAGATTTTGTATAGGGTATGCAAAATTTAAATCTTATGATGTTTTCCCCAATTTTTCTTACAAATAACCAATTTCTTTAAAAATAAATATAAATTGTGTAGTATCAATAGATATGTAATTTATTGGGCAACAAATGGTTAAATAATATACAGGGTGTCCCAATTAAAAAAGGCAGCTTTGCGTTATATCTTTTAAACAGTAAGTGATAAAAAAATAATTAAGTATGCCACTGGATTCTACGTAATTTTTTATCTTTACTAACAACCGAGATACATAGGTTTACTGAAATCGTCCAAAATTAAAAAAAAAATCGCCCTGTATCCCAGACAAGAAATCGAACTCAAGAACGTGCCACCAGATTTGCTCCATATATTTTCCAAAACCCTGAAAATTCAGCGAAAAGCACCACCCTGTACATCGAATTTTCTTAAAAATTACTGTTCAGCAGTTTAATTACATTATGAATCGTTCATCCCTCATCCTATAATATAATTATGTATTCTTAAAATATCGATATGTGACATATCCGTAACCCTCAATATAAATAATAATAAAATATTCATTGAAATCGAATCAAGCGATGTCAGTAAACACCAATTTTAAAACAGTAAGCAGAGTCAAATCACATGTGTTTCATATTGAAAAATTAAACGTTTATTACTCTAATTAAAGCCTATTTAACTAAATTACATCATTCTGTTTGCTGCAGAGCATGTTTGTGGATAAAACAAAAATGAATATTTGTAAACGAGTTGTACGGGCGATCTACGTTTGGATTGTTTTTATTGTTGGGTTAGGATATGAGGTTTCTATAAAAATCAGAGTTTTTATGGTCTCGAGATTTTCCCTTTAACACCACGCCCGTAGCGCGTATCAATGGGCCAAACCGTTACAAGTGCATATATTGGTCCATATCATAAAAACTACCAAACTGATTTTGATAAAATCTTTACTGTTCCCTCAGTTGAAGTAAATGTAAGCCAATAAAAAAAATGGTCACAATCCGATTATTTGTTTTCAAAAAATGCGTGGACAAACATACCCACAAACAGTGCCGGATTAAGCAAGCGCGGGCCCGTAGCAAATTCTATCAAGGGGCCCTTGATCTGCTGTGGGTTCAGGATTCAGGGGAAAAATTAGTTGATTAATAATTTCTTAACTTCTTAAAAAATCAATGAAAATTTATTTTTCCAACGGGACTTGCTTTCTTTTAGTGTTTGGATATTAATATTTTACACTCAAAAAAATTATTTCTTGGGTTATACCCGTCTAAGGGGCGCTCGTGCGACAGCAACCACGCGTAACCCTATTTTCAATATTTAATAAAAATATTGTTTATGGCGATGGAGTTCTGGGAGTCAAAACTTTTTAAAAGAAATTTTCCCCTCTTTAACAATATTTTTCCGATTTTCACTATCGCTCATGGTTATTGAGTTATTATCAAAAAAGTGAGACCTTTTTTTTATTTATGTTTATTGATAATAACAAATTAAAATTTTGATTTCCATAAAAAAATCTTTCTCAAAATAATATTTCATATCAAAGGAGCTATCGTTCATATTTTTGCCACAATTCTAACAACTTTTCGCCAACTTTTAGAAATATGTAAAAATTGATATTTATTAGTGTAGCTTTTGATACCGTCATCTATCCCTTGGTCGGGTGTCCATTGTACCGATAAGGGGTAGGATACCTAACATTAGTTTAAAAAAAAACACGTGTGAGACTCTCGCGCCTTGGAATTTAAACTTCTTTGGTTCTGGGAATAGTTTATTTTATGCATTGCTCTTTATGCATTTGGTAAAGATCTTACTATGTCAGAACTACGAAATGGTTATGAAAAATTCAATTGAAGGAAATCACTCTCAAGGCACGTTTACACCAAAGTTGACAAAAAATGGTTTGTAGAAAACTAAAAGTTGTCAACTAAACGTTGCTTTTCTTAAATTAGAGCAACAAGTGGAAGATTTTTTGTAGAAAACTACTGTTGCTCTTCTCACATTTAGAAAAACAAGTGAAAAACTTTTTGCCAAAGAATAAGCGCAAAAGGTTTAGGCAGTAGTTCTTCAGTTCTCCACTAGTTTTCTACAAGTTGCTTGTGCAAAGCGTGCAGCAACAAATCTTCCACTTTTAGTTGTCAACTTTTTTTGATCTTTACCGACACTCCGAGGGAAACTAAAATTAAGTGAAAAATTTGTCTCTCCACAAGTGGACCACAGAAAAAGTTGCTGTATTTTGTAGAAAAAGCGACAAATTGCCGCAACTTGTGGAAAACTTAGTTAAAGACTTTGGTGTAAACGCGGCGACACTCCGGGGGAAACCAAAATTTAGTGGACTATTTGTCTCTCCACAAGTGGAAGACAGAAATAGTTGCTGTATTTTGTAGAAAAAGCAACAAATTGCCGCAACTTGTGGAAAACCCAGTGGAAGACTTTGGTGTAAACGCGGCTTTAAAGTAATAAAATGTTTTTTAAGTCATAACTTCGATAACTCAATATACTTATATTCTATAAAATAAGTTTTAGGTATATGGTTACGAAATTATACTAAAAACGGTTAATCTTACAAATAAATAGATAATTTTAACATTTTAAATCGAGCTATTTCAATTCTGCTACACATCCACACTAGGTGTCGGGTAAGAGTGCTTGCATACGTCAGACTTTTTGTAGATCTGATTATCGAGCCGACTGAAATTCTACACGTTTATACAAGCAACTTTTTGTAGAACTTGTGCGTTTACCATATGAAATTTGGTGTTTTATTTACGCCAAGGAAATAGTCGGTTACCGATTGTCTGACGTGGATTGTCTTAGTAGCAAAAGTTGTAACGTTTCACGTTTTTGTGTCATCAAGTTAACTCAGTATATCTTATCTTAATAAGTTTTACTTAAAAAATTACGCTCAGGCAGAGATGAGTGGGTTTAAGTATGCGGAGCTCCCTTTCGCGCGGGGCCCCTAGCAATTGCTACTCTTGCTACGTGGTTAATCCGGCACTGCCCACAAACATACATACATACCTCTATGAAATCTTGTGTATTTTTTTGGAAGCTCCAATTAAGTATTATATGTAAATTTTTTGCAATTCCAATAATATTCCAAACATATGTATCGAATTAATAGCCTTCTTTTTCGCTGAAGTCGGTTAATAAATGTACTTATTAATAAGATTTTAAAAAACAATATTTATAAACTATCAGCAAAAAACCATATCAATAGCCACATAAAAATTAGGCTCTCATCGAGCTTGGTTATCCGCTTCATCTGGGGGAGCTTGGTGATCCGATTCACACTGACCATCTAGGTTTACGCTGATATCTCCTAAAACTTCATGAGCACGGCGGTAAAATTTATCACTAGTGTGAATGCTGATGATAATCGCAAAAAGCATAGTTCCTTTTTCAGTTCTCAGTGTGCTTTACGGCTTTCTTCTAATCCTCCTCTTCTGTGTTAGAAAGGGATTATAATGGGTAATTTAGCATCTTAGTAGGATTAGAGTGTCCCAGTTTAAAGGGACACATGATCGCTTTTAGTCCCCTATTTACTAATTTATTTAATCTCTATTTTTTCCTATACACTTCGCTGTATATCAATTAATCTGCGCTACGCATTTCAGGTGACGTGAGTCTTCATATACCTACTTAGCCACGGTTCCTCCACAAATTCCGTGGCACGAATATGTGGTCTTATGCGTAACCTGGTATGACTAGCTCAGATACATATTTAGTTAAAGTTTACACATTACAATAGGGAACTACAGCATTCACCTCGGTGAATAATTTTGATGCGGGGCTGAGAAAGGCACCTAGCACATCTTCATGCACCCTCCAGATGGAGCGTGTAATCAAGCTGGACGTTAGCCTAATTTGATTGTTGTTAAGCCGGTCCCAGACACTACGTGTATTTGGCGAATGTGCGAATATTCGAACTATTCACTACACTTTCGGCCACCCTCCCACACGCTACTTTATTTGAAAAATGCGTCCAGTGACAAATATTTCTCGTAGTACCGAAGAAGCCGAAGTCTTGATTTTCAGTGGCGTGGCGTTGCAGTTCAAAATGGACAGTGATGAAGAGCAGATGGTTGTCGCTGCTAATACAGGCCCACGATTTTTTCTTATAAACTCGACCTTTTCCTTTTTAAATTAAAATAGTCTACTAAGACCTTGCTACGGAAAAAAAATGTCATAAGGTGCACTGCTGTTACTTAATAGAATGATAAAAGAAACTCTAAATAAACTGAAAAAAAAATTGCAAAACGCTACGTGGAAAATAAACAGCTAAGCAGTTTAATATTATTCCAGGCATCAGCCACTTTATTTCTATTCTTATGTTCTGGAATCTGTGGGTTCCAAATTGCAGGTTCATTTTCATATAATTGTATAAACTCTAACGTTAACTCGTTACTCCATTCCATTTCAGCAAATAAAAAACAAATCAACACGCCACCAATGCAATACACAACGAACTGAGGGGTGCGCTAAAACATATAAACAAAGCCGTAGCGTCTGGGAGCGATGCCGAAGTTAACTACGCGGCACTAGTACTACGAGCTTCTTTCATTCGTGCCAGTTTACCGACAGCCTCCTGGAAAATGAAGAAGAACGAATCTTCGTCGAAGGTAGGGCACCCACACGCTACGCGAATAAGCTCGAATACCGAGTGTTCGCCGAATACACGTAGTGTCTGGGATCGGCTTTAGACACCACTTTCATTTGATGGGAGCAGAATTAAAGAGCATCAAACGAGGTTGATAATCCGATGGTTAACCATCGCGCATGTTGTTGTGTGTAATTCGAAATCTACTTTAAACTGTAGACCCCGTCCGGATAACATTACAAAGACATTAATAAGGAGGGGAGGGGTAGTTCAGAGGTAGTATAGTATAACGTCCCTAATTTCTGCATGTTTCGGTACTAAATAGGGTTGACGGAAGTGAAAAAACTATGGATTAAACATCTGAAAAAAAATTGTACTAAACTTTAGGATTAGAATAATGTGTGCTTTTTAATTTTAGTACACAGTATAAGGTACATGATGACATTACGGCGTTGTCTAAAAAGGTGCCGTTAAGCGTAATGTCTACATGTTTTGGTACTTTGACACAGTTAGAGAAAATGAAAAAAATGGTTTAAACATCTAAAACCCCGGTACTTAAAACTTAAATTTTTTCTGAAATGCTAATGGAGTTACAAGAATTTTTAATTAATTGTTAGAATTCATTATTAAATATGACATAACAAATTAAGATAGGTATTTCGTTTATTTAAGACAATTTAATAATAAAGGTACAAATCTATGGAAATATGCTTTATGTCTCTCCAAGATGCAGATTACCATATTGCCCCAAATATCCGAGAATTTGAAGATAAACACATACAGGAGCCGGTCTGATTTCAAAACCTGCTAAACCAAAATGTATGTAAATGGGGTGCGGATTGTTTCAGCTTTAATATTTTTGTATAATGCTAAATACTTCCATATATTTTACATACTGAGCGTATAATAATATGTAACAGTTTTTAAGGAATTCGTTTATTAACTTAGATGTACCGGGTGTCCAAATAAGAAAAGACGCCGGGTGTATCTTGAAAATTATGTGTAGCGCATCGTTGGGAAGAAATTATTTTTAGTAAAAATGACCAAGAGAAATAGTAGTTTCTAAAACTACCGCGACTTGGCGCAACCGCAACAGTAAATTACAAAACCTATTTTTTCTCCAAAATTAGCTATTATTAGGTGCAATATTAAAAGCATCAGCAAAAACTCTATTTAATTCTGCATCAGTTGGGTTAGGATTTTTTGTCGTCGTATTTCCAATAATAAGGGCGGGGGGAGATAATAAATAATGCAACTTTTAAATAGCTCTATCTCCGACATCTTTTATCGAATGTGGTTCAAGTAAGTACTCGTTTAAAAAAAAATTAAAGCTCTTTTAGATGTCGTCCTCTTCGCTGTCGGCTAGTTTGTAGTTCATCAACTAGAGGGCGTTATTTAAGGTAAACTCGGTTTTACGAGATTTTTCTCGAAAAGGTTAAATACGGCAATATATTTTTTAATGTAGGTTTGTAAAAGGAAAAAACCTACAGTTTGGCGAAAACCGCGTTTTAATATCTTCATTTGTAACCTGTTTTTTATGTAATAAATATTATTGACAATTAATCAAAACAGTCTTTGTGACACAGTAGAGGAATAATTACTGTTAAGTAAAAAAAAACTGGAAACTCTTTTAAATTTGTATTGAATCCACTAGAGAACAAAATGAACGATTAAAAACATAACCACAACTTTATTTGGAATTCTCATGCTTTATGCAGATAAGATCCTAATAAGGCCACATCTATTTAATCATTGAATTATAATTTATAATTGTCCACTTAAATAAGTCATCTTGTTTCCCAATCTTTTTTTCTTGTTTTTATTTCCTAGCCTTCTTGACTAATATTTAAATTGGAGTTAATAAATGCGCCAATCACGGCATTTTACTGTTTTCGATTGTTCATTCTGTTCTCTAGTGGATACAATACAAATTTTAAAATAGTTTTCAGTATTTTTTCTTTAACTCTACAGTAATTATTCTTTTACTCTGTCACAAAGACTGTTTTAATTAATTGTTTATATAATTAATCATTTAAAAAACAGGTTACTTTGAAATAACTCTAAAACGAATGTAGATATCAAAACGCGGTTTTCGCCAGAGAATAGGTTTTTTTTTCTCTTCTGAATCTACAATAAATAATCATATCGTCGTATTTAACTTTCTCGAGAAAATCTCGAAAAACCGGGTTGTACTTAAATAACGCCCTCTAGTTGGTAAGCGACAATCTAGCCGACACCGAAAAGGACGACATTTAAAAAACTTTAAATTTTCTTTTAAATAAGTACCCACTTGAACCACTTACGATAAAAGATGTTTGAGATAGAGCTATTTGAAAGTTGCATTATTTATCATCTTTCCCCACTTTTTTAGGCAGGGGTCTCCAACTTTCCAGCCTTAGGGCCATACTGATTACTCCAGTAAGTTCCGAGGGCCAAAACCATATTATCATTGTTGCCGGTGGTAAGAAGTGAAATAGTCCACTGATAAAAAAAGTCCGAAAAAGTACACAACGTTTAAAAGGCTGCAAATCGGACTAAAGTCCGCAAAACGGCAACACTGCATATTATTAATTTTCCTGTCATTATCTGTAATTTCTAGATTAGTCGCAGAGTACGAGCCATGAGGAGTAACGTGACACGACATCTGTGGACACAAGCGGAAATAGGTAGTACCTTCTATCGCTAACAGATGGCGCTAATAGCACGTACAGAATAATCTCGTTGGTTCGAGAAAGTTCTGTGTCTTCCACTCACTTCTAGATGGCAGTAATTGGAATATATAAGAAGGCTAGTGGCGCAACCACAAGTCAGTTCCTATGACACTGTTGTTAAATAAAATACTTGCATACCTCCTTAAAACGTGTTTGTGCGTGTTTAAGCTTAAGACATCTTTATAACAGTATTTTGATTTGAATTGTTGCTTTGTGTGTGAATTAGTAGTATGGAAAAGAAGGAAAATTGATAGTGAATGCAGAAAATTCAAAGATCAGTGGAACATTCAGTATTTCGTAATTGAGTCCAGTAACAAGGCGCTATGTTTGATTTGCAATGAAAGCATAGCCGTTCTCAAAGAATATAACATTAAACGTCATTATGAAACAAAACATTTTCAAAATTACTCAAAATATACAGGAAGTTTGCGGACAGAAAATTCGAAGCTATGCAGCGCGGATTGAAATGCAGCAATCTTCATTTACAAAACTCAAAACTGAACAAGAGGCTGCAACTCGTGCCAGCTTGTGTGGCTCTGAAATTGCAAACGTGGAAAACCATTCACCGATGGAGAAATGATCAAAGAATGCATAATTGCAGTAGCCGAAGAAATGTGCCCTGAAAAGGTAAATTTATTAAAAACTGTCAGTATGTCAGCAAACACTGTGGCTCGAAGGGTAGAAAACATCGCTGAAAATATATCCTCTCAACTGTTCGACAAAAATGGACATTTTGAGTGGTTTTCTTGGCCTTGGATGAGTCAACGGATGTGTCAGATACTGCTCAGGTGTTGATTTATATTCGAGGAGTAGATAAAAGCTATGAAGTGCACGAAGAACTTCTTTGATATGTATAGTATTCATGGCACAACTACTGGTACAGATATTTTTAAAGGAGTTGAAATGGCCATTAATCAAAAGAACCTTCGATGGAAAAACTTGAAATGTATTACAACTGATGGAGGCAAAAACATGAGTGGGAAAGATAAAGGATGGTGTTGTGTCAAAGGCTGTAGAAAATGACGGTGGTTCAAAACCATTAGTCTTACATTGTATCATTCATCAACAGTCTTTGTGCGGAAAATGTTTGGATATGTCTGACGTTCTGAAACCAGTCATATCAACTGTTAATTTTATCAGATCTTTTGGGCTGAATCACCGACAATCCTGACAATTTATTGAAGAGATTGGAGAAACTGACTTACCTTATCATACTGCCGTACGCTAGCTTAGTTGTGGGAAAGTTCTTCAGCGCTTTTTGAACTTCGAGCAGTGATCGAAATTTTTTGAATGAAAAGCATCGCCCCTTACTGAATTACAAAACAACGCATGGCTGTGGAAGTTAGCATTCTTTGTTGATTTGAAAAAACATGAACGAACTAAATTTTGGGGATTGAAGAAAAAAACCAGCATCTTCCGGGATTTATACATAATAACAAATCTTTCCGGAAGAATGGAGACTGTTTCAATCACAACTAGAAGTAAATTTTTTTCACATTTTAAAATTGAAATATTCAGCCACACACTGAGACTGAGTTTCATCGATTTTGCACTGAAACTATGCTGAAGATATTGATATTTGTTTGACTTTGATCCCAAATAAATCAAATTGATTTTTCAGAACCCTTTTGATACTGAATTAAACCCACCCCCCGAACTTCAAATGGAAATGATTGATCTACAATGAGGATAAAATTTGAACAAATATCAAATTCATCTTTTTTGGGAATTTTTTATAAGATTTCCTTAATTGACACTTTTGAAATTTAAAAATTTGCCCTTTTTTCTGTTTTTGGTACCAGGGAGAAAATTTTTCTCCAAAATAAGAAAAAAAAATTTTTTACAGATCGAAATTAACTGATGAGCATCTTAAATCTCTTTAATAATTGGTACAAGAAAAATTATCCACAAAGAAACTATTGTCATGAAAATCTCAATTACATAAATCTCATTATTTTTCTTTCTTTATTTTTGTTATAGTTATTGTTTTTTTAAAAAAGAAAAGTTAGTTGGTTTCTTTCAATAATTTGTTAGTTATTATATACTAAAGTTAAATCTTCTATATTAAAATGTCTTTATTTCATTAAAACTGTGTTTTTATCCAATTATCACAAAAATAACAATAAGCCTACAAGAATTTTATGAGAGGGAGTTAATGACCTATCAATGTAGATGTCACATTAATAATTATTCAATATAAAATTAGAATACTAGTAACAAATTTTAAATTTTACAAAAAAAATTATTTTTTCTCAAAAAGGAGTTTCAAGAGGCTTCCGCGGGCCGGAAAAACTGTCCGGGGGCCCGGATGTTTCCCGGGCCGATTTTGGGAGCCCCCTGTTCAGGCAAAATAGAAATAAAAAATCTACAGGGAATGAAATACGCATAAATAAAACAATAACTATCAAAAATTTACTTGAAGAATGGAAAAAATAATTTGCATTTTGTAAAGGGAATTTGCCCAAAACACTGCCAGAACAAAATCCTTTTTTTCTTCATTTTTTAAAGGTAGACTGGGAGGGGCTCTAAATCTTTAATTTTAGAAAAAGTAACTTTAATGACAAGGCAATAATTCGCCCAAAGAAAGCCAAAAAGCATTTGGGGGCATGGTAACGAAACTCTTATTTGAGGAAAATTAATCAAACAAAATTTTGAAAAGAAAGGACCAGGATGCCTGATGAACTTGAGCCAAATATTGGTGGACCAAAGACCAAAAGGGGAATTCTCAAGTGTGGTAAAATTTACAGATCCTATGTGCCCTTTTCTCAAGCAATAAAAACAAAAATTGCTCAAACTTAACATAAAATTTAGAGAATCTTTTGCCTTCGAACATGTAGTGGTTACCGCCGCAGGAGGTGTCAGGCAATCTCCAATGGTTTTAGAACGTAGAGAATTTTTGATTTTTGGGGAGCTAAGCAAAAAAGCTAGATCTTCCTTCTTTTAAGATGGCAGCAGGAAAAAGACTACGGGCGTGGATTTTAAAAGGGTTGATTCCAAAATGAGGTATGGCAAAAAACCGAGTGAGAAAAGAATTTTCTCCAGGGCCTTTCCCGGGGTGGGTTTTCAGAAAGTACCTGTTTGAACGTCGGATACACTGTTCGTCGTCAGAGGGGAAATGGGGACAGGGGGAAGAACAACAAATTTTTTTTAACGCTAAAAATAATGGGGATGTTAATATTGTCGAGAAAACCCGGGGAAAGCTTATAAAGATAAGAGGGATATAGAAACAAAAGAAAAAAGAATAAGATGAAAAAACATAAAATAAAACAGCACTGTACCAATAAGGAAAAAGGGCCAGTACGGTAGCCCAGAAACTGGTAGGGGGCTTAGTGGGTGGGCCCGTCTACCACACTACACGGCTAGAAAAAGCACGGGTGTATAGAATGCTCTAATCCCCACTATATAAAACAATATCTTTTTATTATAATGGAAAAAAGTTCCTTTGTTAAACATGATAGAAAAGGTTTTTTTTTACTTGAAATAAAGTATCCAAATTAAAAAGCTTTCTAAGAATTAATAATTTTCCAATTTGTTTTTGATGGTCGAAACCAAAACCGAAATCATACCACATTTTTTTTACCAAAAATATCACGCGTGCTCCCATATCCCTAAACCTCTGTACCACCCTGAAAAAACCTTTTGCCCAATTTCTTTAGGGTCTAACCCAAAATTAATAGTCAAAAGACATTAAATAGTAAACTTCCAAGTATTTGATTACAAACTGTCTCATGTTTAATTTTTATCCAAAAGGAAAATCTATCGATAATGGTGGGGGGATCAAATATCAATTAAAGTCATGTAAAGATAGAGCCATTTAGTTGGGTTTTAAAATTTTAAAAAAATAATGACCTTTTTTTTTTTAAATTAAGAGGATAAAAAAGTATGCATTTAATTAAAAAATCCAATTCTTGGGTAAAACTTTGAACGTTAAAAATTTTTTTTTTTTAAAGAAGTAGGGAAAAAAAAAAATTCAAAATTTAAAAAAATTTTTTAATTAAAAATAGAAAATTAGTTATGTTTAAAAGGGTTTTTAATAAATAACTTTGTTAATATTTATTTTACTTATACAGAGAAATAAAGAGTTTTATTGCTTCTTTAATATTATTTAATTTTAAATTGTTAATTGTATTTAACTAAAGTGGTCTATACAAGGGAATTCAAGAACTAATTTATATCATTTGCCCAACATAAGACATCAAAAATTCATTTTCTAGGTACTCTGTTTTAAAGATTGGGCAATATTTTGCCGATAACCTGAGTCGGCAAGAGAGACATGTATATTGAACAAAAGAATAAACTCATACAACACGTAGGTAATATATATATATATATATATATATATATATATATATATATATATATATATATATATATATATATACATACATGTAACTGCGATGAGTAAGTCTGAATCAAGATAAGAAATAAATTTGGAGCAAGTTTTTATTTATCATTTCACCTTAGCGCCAAAAAACACTCGTTTGCTCTTATTTGATTTTTATGTTTTTGCATTTTTGAGACGCCCTGTATGATAACAATCTATTTTCTCATTGTAGTTCATATTTTTTTGACAAGCAGAATTTTTTATCAAGAATGACTTTTTTTCGTATCTTTCAATTTTTGGTCCATTTGTTTTCTTGTTAACTGCATCCAAGTGTGATTATACTATATGATATATATATATATATATATATATATATATATATATATATATATATATATATATATATATATATATATATATATATATATATATATATATATATATATATATATATATATATATATATATATATGTATATATATATATATATATATATAAAATCAGAGTAAACTAAGGAAGTCAAACAAATTTGTATTTTAAAACACATTTCCGATGCTCTTTGTTTTATCTGATAACAAATTTGACGATCCAGTGAAAATAAGTCAACCTTTGTTATTTAAAGTTTTTTTTCTGACTCGTAAAATAAAAGGTCTGGTTTGCTCCAAAATATACGGAAACACCCTGTACATATGTCACCCCTTCCTATATTAATTTGGTAATACTCTTGGAGCAGAGTAGGGTGTTCAAAGGCTGTACTATTTTCTGTGCTCTACTCCAGCTTATAGGCAAATGCTTTTAAGTTATACATTTTAAACCAAACATTAGTTTATTTCTCTATTTCAACTATACCAAAACTTTAAATACCCAAATATAGATAAAAAAATCGTTCTTTAAATAAACATTCTGATATTTGCATCACTTCTAAATTATGAAACAGATACCTCCAATGTTTGCGTGTAATTTTTTTTGTTAAATTTACAATTTTAGTACTGATATCTAATTTCAAATTTTCTATGTATTTATTCTCACCATTTATTAAAGAAAACTATATAAACTCTATTATAATATATCGGCAAATAAATTTAATAGAGTAATCTCAATAACCTTCTAAATTTGGGCTGTCAGATTTATTATTAACATTTTAAAATACCAAACGCCTTTGAAAGTTCAAAATGTTAAATCAGTCCAAATAGTTTATCAATGAGGGTCCTGTATGAATTATGCTAACCAACGATTGCTATAAAAACAAGAATACAGTATCCTTGAAGGTCTTCGACAATATGTTATGGTTTCAATAACCCTAAAATCTTGAACTTGTCTTTATCTGTTAATTGGTACACAACGTTTTGTTTAGTAATGTATCTTCAACAAGTGTTAACACTTGAAAACGGTTGTAGATACATCACAAACTAAAACCAATAAAGACAATGAAAGTCCAAGATTTTAGTGTTATAAAAAGAATACAGTAGATAAAACAAAAGTTTTAGATTTTAGATGGAAGAGGCATAACTTATTGTTGGATGTTTTTAGAAAGAAACATTTGTTTGCTTAATTTGGACTCTAAAAAGTGAAAAAAATTATTATTTTTGCTTTATTTATTGGCAATATGTTCTGGTCGCTTCAGTGTTAACATCGTCCATCCACTACGAACTGTACAGCGATATTGTTGAAAACCAGGAGTTTTTAAATTAATTTTGCCAAATCTATTGTAAAAATAATTTAAAGTAAAATAAATCTTTTAAAAATAGGATTGAAATATATTTTATTAAAGTTCTTGGTATTTATAATGGGTACTTTTGTAAGAAAGTGATACTTCAGTTTTTAAACAATTAAGTGATTAGCAGTATAGCCTAAATTTTTTCTTTGAGGTTTTTTTTTCTTTAGTGGTCCTCTTTGTGTGTCTTGTACTAAAAGTCATCCTGACGGGTTCCAGGATGTGAAGCACGGGTCCATGTCCATATGTGTTCAGGGATTTTACCGATAAATATCTACCAATACAGTGTGTCTACTTAAGCTGGAACCATATGAAAACTTTTTTATTATTAAGTTTGCGAAAAGAAGTTATTCTTTATAAAGTTCTGCATGGTCCAAAACTTAAAGTGCAACCATTAGATATCAATTTTTTTAAGCCGTATACGAGGTTTGTCTTTACTCAAGAGTAAAGTACCTTTATTTTTTACAATACAGAAGAATGTTATAAAGTAACGTTGTTTTGAATTAAAAGTTATATTTAAATATGCAATTACAGCTATTTAGCATGAAAATTTAGGATTGGTGATTATTTACTAATAAATTTTTATATTTTTTTTTTCTATTTTTTCTTCACAATTTAGTACATTTGCCATTTTTATTGTAATTTTACAAATACGAACTTTCTCTGATACACAATATCAAATATTTCATGTCAGTGCATTCTAGATTACGTTAAATTGTATCAAGCCTGAACAATTAATAGTAAATAATCACCAATCCTAAATTTTCATGCTAATTAGCTGTAATTGAATATTTGAATATTACTTTTACTTTAAAATAACTTTACTTTATAAAATTCTTCTGTATTGCAAAAAATAAAGGTACTTTACTCTTGAGTAAAACTCATATTTTGATAAACCTCGTATGGCTATTTAAAAAATGACATCTAATGGTTGCATTTAAGTTTTGACCATGCAGAACTTTTTAAATATATATATATATATATATATATATATATATATATATATATATATATATATATATATATATATATATATATATATATACATATATATATATATATATATATATATATATATATATATATATATATATATATATATATATATATATATAGGGTATTCCCATTTGTAGATATGCATCAACTTTCTCATAATTTAAATGGGAGACACCCTATATATTATTATATTTAATTCTAAATAAGATAAAATAATAAAATTTTGGGGTTTCATTTAAAAATTGATTTTTGGCAGTTTTCTCAACTCTCTATTTTCTCAACTTATTTTTTGGAATGCCCTGTATAAACAGTTATCAAAATATTATAGAATCTCTTAAAGTGGGTTCTTTTCAATAAGAAATCTAATTGAAATTAAAAAATAAAGGCTTCCTTATACGAAAAATTAATAATTATTTAGTAAAGATAGAAAAAAAGCAAAAAAAAACAAGTTTGTGTAAAATTTTATGTGGAATTCAGTGGCGTGCTCATTTTTTTTATCAGTTGTAGTTTAAAAGATATACATAAACTACTTGCTTTTTTATTCTGTTACATAGCCCTGAATTTTTAAGACATTTAATTCGTTTTTAAATTCCTGTCTAGAGAATGTGCGACCAGAATTTCACCCCATGGCTTTCTATACCCCATAAATCCATCCAAGATGCGCCTCCCTTAGACAGGGCGGCGCCTTAAAAGACGCTTTGAATTGGTCTGTCTCAAAAAGTTATGTCATCAGTGATCTGTTTCAGTATCAAACCAGTGTTGCAGTGTTTTGATCCGAGAATTTTGTTTTTTTAAAAATACTCATTTTGTGGTGGAATTTTTGTCAAATTCTATATTTTCTTCAAAGCCGTAGCCAGAATAATTGTTAGGGGGTTAGCCTTTGTGTCAGGGGTATCGACTCTGGCAAAATCGGGTGATCTTTGGGGTACTACATACAGGCTCCAACGAAAAGATTGCACCCCTATTTGTGACTCTCCTGTATATTTTGGGGGAAAATGCTCGGACACGTCAATTTTGATTTCTAGGGACTACCTCTACCACACTTAATTTTTTTTTAAATGAAACCCCATTTTAAAATTTTTAGATTCTATGACGTTTTTAGTAACTTTATTAATAAAGTTTATATCAAAAACATTTAGCATCAGTCAGTGTCATGGTAAGTCATAGGAAAACTTTTGTCTTGATTTCCAAATTGTTAACTTAACTTAGCGTAATAAATATTGAACAATGATTTATTGAGTTTAGAAGGGGCAAAAATATTTAAACTGTATTACCAAAATGAGAGCAATGCAAGAGCTACTGCCTGGTTGTTTAATGCATTACATCCAGACAAAAATTTTAACGATAAGTATGTAGCTAATTAATAAGTAACGAAGAAACTGGATCTGTGTATACATTCGTCGTAATCGCTATTAAAAATCGACCATTTAAAAATGAAGTCGCGTGAAATACCATTGTTGGAACACGTAGCACTTGACAAATACCCAAAGCCCTCGTGACTAGTTACTTCTTCCAGAATTTACACGCTCAACAGCAGAGAATTTTGAAAGACAACTAGTTTCACCCCGTACAAGATAAAATTTGTCCATGAGCCTAAGGAAGACGAGATTTTGATGGGAAGATTGAGTTTTGCGAATTACTGTCCTAACTTTTAATCAAGAATGCAAATCTGTTACTTAACATTTGTGTTCAGGATGAGGTACGTTCTATTTACATGGTGCTGTAAATAGACATAATTGTCAATATTGGAGTGACTTGAATCCATATTTGTTTGAGAGGTACACCACATTATCCTGAAAAAATAAATGAGGCCGGCATTTTCGTAAATTATATTGTAAAAGCTTTTATCCCTAGAAACTTGACAGGCAAGACGTACTCTTGCACATGTTAGAAAATATACAGAGTCATAAATTACCGAAATATTAAAAAATGACGTTAATTATAATGAAATTATATCAATTTCCAACAAGATGGTACACCACCGCACTATGTGGCTTCAGTATGACATCAGTTTTGATCCTATTTTCTCCAACCAGTCGATCGGGCAGACGAGGCCCCATTGAGTGGCCGCCAAGATCTCCGGGCTTAAGTCCTTTAGATTACTTTCTTTGGGGGTATTTGAAAAAGTTTTTACGAACCCAGATTCATTCAAGATCTCGGGAGCGATTTGGGCTGAACGTTGACAAACAACTTCATTCATGCTTGAAAATGTGAGAAATAGATTCGAACAAAATCCTTATTATTGCATGGAGGCAAATGGACACCACTTTTAGCACTTATTGCCACATTGACCTAATTCTTTATAGAAAATTTAATGTTTACTTTACCTTTAATTTTGCGCATGACTGTAGGTTGCTTGTTTTTTTTGTATACTGGAGAGTTGTTTTCAAATTTAAAGTAAAGTCTTGTTAATATGGAACCATTTGATTATTATTTTTAGTATATATTTCTTATTATCATAATTTCTAGAATTTTATTATAAACTCAAATAGCTTCACAACCATTGAAGATAGGTATAAACTTATTAACAAAAGTTACTAAAAACTTTACGTAGAATCTAAAATAATAAAAATTATGGAGGTTTCATTTAAAATCTAATGTATAACGCAATTCTTTTTGACCACCCTGTATTGTACGGCCACAGATGAAGTGACGCCCTGGAAATTAAACTTACGTTTTTGAGCGCTTTTCCCAAAATATACCAGGAGATTTACAAATAGGAGCGACCTTTTCCTTGGTCACCCTGTATATTACTAAAAGATAATGCAACTCAGATTATAAAAACCCTGACCCTTCTGCAGGTATGCAACCTACGATAATCTCGGAACTAAAACTGAACATCGCTGCCCTCGCGTTTGAACTGAATGGGTACAGATACTTAGAATTAAATCGGTAAGATAGTTTACCCAATGTTTCTTTTCCCTCAAGACCTAGCATTAATAATTATCTCACCACAGTAGTAGTTCTTTGTATTTACTATTTCTTTGTGAAAATTTGGGGGGTTCTGACCCCTGACCCCCCCCCCCACTGGCTGGCTGGCCTGTTTCTTTATATAAAAATATTAGCCTTCTATTTAAAAGGGACATGATTGGCATAAAACAATTGTTTGTATCTAACTGAAAGAAGTGGAATGTAAATTAACTATACATCCTTATTTGCGGATGATAAACTTAGGAACCAGAGCTGCCCCCAATTTATAAAATACCAATTTATTTGCAGCTTAAATATTAAAAAATTCAAAGAGGTATATTATCGCTTAAGGTATCTGGATAAACTTATATTTTATTAATAATTTATACATTTTTTCGGTCTTAATTATATTAAAAATAATTAAATTAAGTATTTAAGTTGAAAATTTGTTATAAAATAGTTGTGTTGTAATTTATTTATTTGATTAATTTTGTCAATAAAAAATAATAATAATATGACTACGTTGCTGACAACTGATGAAAAAGAAATATGGCCGACTTTTGCGCCTTCCAGGTAGCCCTTGGCGGGCGCCCATCTCGCCACCCCCTAAATACGGCCCTGCAGTGTTGACAAATATCTATTATGAAAAAGCAATAGTACTGACTGGTTTATATTGTTAATAGTTTTAAAGAAAATAAAAAAGGCGTATTTTTATACGTCTAAAGCCAGGGTCTCATGCGTCCGATTTTCAACGATCCGACGTACGAAAATTTTTTAAATTTTTTGTTTGAAAACTTGCATGTCTCATTGATCCACCGCATCTGATATCCAGTCAAAAGAAAAGAAAATAAGAGCATTTTGAAGGTCAACCTGTAAAACTGCAATGAAAAAAAGAGGAAATAATAACCTAACGAAACTAAAATATTATTTAATAGAAGAAGAGAAAGTGGTTTTTGAGTATGAGGATGAGGTAAATTCAGGTAAAGGTTAAAAAATTCTTTAAAGATTTCCCCGAATTATAACTGTTTACTTTAATATATTTCAATATAAATTGAAATTAGGTACCCCAACAAAGAAAATAAAGTAAGGTTAGAAGACCAGAAAGAAACGTCCGACATCGTACAAAATTAAAATTAATTAATTGCATTATATTATTATATTATTATATCCGACGTCGGATAAAATGTTAAAATATTCGGATGAAAAATGGCGCCAAAATGTTCTGACCAATCAAAATATTTTCGATAACGGATCAGCTCGGAAATCGGACTAATGAGACTTCGGTTTAAGGTCGTTTCTTAATCAGGGTAAATTTAGCTATTATAAATAGGGTAGGTAACGTTTTTTAACTACTCGAATAATTCTTATTTAGTGTAGAGTATGATTAAGTATTTATAACTTACTTTTTGTTTAGCTAAAAATCAGTGGTTGGTATTTAATACTATTTTTTTCTTATACCGTATTCTTTAAAATATGGTAAAATCGGGAAGTCTAGGACGAATCGGCGCATGAGTACCGAAAACGCCCGACCTCAATTTTTATAAGATCCTGTTTAAATGCCCTACTGATGATGTAAATGCATGTTGCCAGGGCCACCTGGTGCCATAAGTATTGTTTAAAACCGAAATTGTTTAAACAATTGCAAGGAATTGTTATTTTTCAACCGGACAATTTTTTATATTCTCTTATTAAAATACAAATAAAAATTTCCTATGACATTTTACGATAGAGAGCAGGTAGGATTCGGTACAGCGTAGAGCATTCGTACAGTTGTCATACCTAATTACGCGACACCAAGGAGTCAGTTGTGTTTGTGTGTAAGTTAGGCCCAGCACTTTAGTACTGACTAGTCCCGCTTATGTCGCTAGTGTAACTTCACTTGTCACATTAATTCTCTATCTTCTAGTTCTGTCGGTCGACGATCTGTGATCTGTCAAAACATACTGTCATTTGTGTTATATATTGTATTTTTTTATTAATATTCATAATCTGTGATTTTTATTTATAATTCAGACATCTGACTGTTTGTCACATTTTTAAATTTTGGCACAATAATTGAATTGAAATGTAAGACATCATGGTTTTTAAGTGTGTGCCAAATTGTTCTTTAAAGAACACTCACGAATGGAGAAAGCTGCTTTTTTCCAAGAATTTACAGGTGAGTTTGCTATTTAGAAATTCCTTAACTCAATTTAATTATACTTGGGATACCGGATTTTTTTTTATTTCTGATAATACACATTAAAAAACGAAGAAAAGTGTTACTGTTATCAAAAGAGGAATTTACGGCAACAAAAAGTTTCATTATGGAATAGACAAAATAGTTATATTTAGAAATGCAATTACCTTTACTCTATAGGTTTAAATAATTTTTATTTTTAGATTCTATATTTTGAATGTAACAAGAAAACAACAGAAGGGCCAAATACAAAACCAGCATCAAAAGCCACAATAACACAAAAAAGACATTTAATGCAATTTTAAATAACATTATGTAATATAATAATAAAATGTGTTGTTTTATTTTATTGTTTATGGTAAAGGTAGTCAATGTGTTTATTTTACCTTAATTTTAGAGTAAAATAAGCACATTGTGGATTATCGCAAAATGAAATTAAAACTTTAAATAAATATAAGGGGTGTGTAAAGGGCCGGTATAATACACGTCTCTACGCTCACACCAAACGGGCGGCATTCGCGCAACGGAGCCCGGCGGAACGAGTCGATACGTGTTTTACTCCTTTCTTATAGAACGTTTTGCTCAAATCGTTTGGGTTATTTAAAAAAGATTTAAAAAAAGGTGCCTTAGGTTATTTTGTAAAATTGATTTTGGTATAACCACAACCAATTTTTTATTTGAAATTTATTAGTTGAATGTTTTGGTTGGGGTGTTTTCGAAAAAGAGGAGGGGGTAGATTGTATTCAGAATCTACCCTGTACATTAAAAAATTGTTTTTTTCATTAAAAATATTTATTTTTTTAGGATCATGCCGCGAATATAGTGAAAAAAGGAACTAGAACGGGAGAAGTAAACGAAAAGGCTGTAAAATCTGATGAATGAAGTTTTAAATAAGACTTTATCTATTAAAAAGTCGGAAAAAAAACGGCATCAAACCAAACTTTCAAAAAAAGGCTGGCAGTGAAAAGAAAGGTAACTAACTATACTCCATCGCGTATTTTTAGTTCCAAGTTCACGTCAAATTTAAGTGTTCACTACAGAAGAAGAACTTTATTGAATCAGTTATCGAAAAATTCCAAGATGCATTATGGATTAACAATCATACAAGTGGGGAAATTTTTGGCGTACGAATTTGCAAGAGTAAATCAGCTGCGCTATATACCTAGCTGAAATCAAAATAAAATGGCAGGAAAAGAATGGTTGGACAGTTATCTAGGCGAAACGCCAAGTCTATGACACCAGAAAATACCAGTGCAGCTCGATCTTTTTAGATTTAACAAGACAGCCGTAAATGATTTCCCCCGAAAACTTTGAAAAAGATTAACTAAATATGCACTCATTGCAGATCGGATCTATAATTTTGAAGAGTCGGGATATCCACGATGCTGAGTACGCCAAAAGGTACTAGCTAAAAAACAAAACAAATTGGTCAACTTGTTTTAGCAGAAAGTACATTCGAGGAATTATTTCAGCTAGTGATAACACAGTTCCGCCACTGTTCATCTTTCCCAGGGTTTTATTTCAAATCACTTCAAGATGATGCTCCAAAATGGTTTGGTTTTAAATTCCATGGTATTTTTGGAGGTCCTGAAACACATTTAAAAAAAAACATGCTGCTCCAAAGATAATCTATTTTTCCTCCTAGTCGACAATCACGAAAAAACCACGTAAAAATAGAAGCGGTGGACTATGCCCGTGATAACGGTATTATTTATATGTCATTTCCTCCCCACACAAACACCCTCTTCAACCGTTAGATGTAGGAGTGTTTGGGCCTTTAAAGCTAAATTAAAGATAGCATTTAATGACCGGGTAGAAACCCGTGAAAACTCTAAATATATATAACATTCCAAAACTGGCCAAATCGCCTATTTTAAAACATTTAATGGCAAAAAATTCAAATGCTTAAAAGACTGGTATGCTCATTTAATAAATTAAAATTCGGATAAAGAATTTGAAGCCGTGCGTTATAAACTGAAAAAATTAAAGAAGAAAGCTTGTTGGTAAAGTTTGAAAAAAAAAGACTATTTTACATTATATTGACATGTGATAACAAAGTATAGTCCTGATGAAAAGAAGTTCATTTATGAAAAGAAGCCGGGTACCTGGAAATTTGTTGTTCCTAATATTAAAGATGAAGGAACTGTTTATTTATCAGACGTGGCCTGTGTATTGCGCCGCCTAACCTGCTTCTACAGCAAGAACAGCTGATATAATTAGGTTTGAAAAAGATATTATCTACTATGTATAACGTGCAATAACGGGTCTATTAGGTTTGTTTAATATGTTACCCTAACGGTTGAGTGAAATGTTTATTTTAGATTTTTATATTTAACGAAGTTAATTGTAAAAGATTTGTATTGTTAATTTATACATTTGGGAGTACATTTTGTGTTAATTTTGATTTAATAAATGGATAATGTCATATAAAAAGTTGTTTTATTTATTGTGAATAAAAAAGTTCCTTATTATGTATGAATGCATCCTTTCCTATGTACGAAGCTACTCCGGCGTGTGGGGTAGTTTCGTACGTTTTACATTTTCAGAAAATGTTGTGGTGCTTCGCACAGTAATTTGTATCAGCACTAAACTTTACTGTAACTATAGCCAAATATATAGGGTATTAAAGCAGCATAAAGTTATTCTGCAAAATTAAATCTTTTTCGTATTACAGCTGAGCAAAAAAGTGAGAACTCTACCCTGCCCCCCTAAATAATATTGGAAAATAATTTTTTAAAAGTTAAAAATCTCAATTTAGGTAATTTTACCCTTAAAAAATATAAAAAAAAACAAATAAAAATAAAAAAATTAAATCTAATTTGGGATATTATTAATTACTGTATAAAGAATAAAAATTTTTTTTTTTTTATATTTTATTCTTCTTTAAATATATTTTTTATTGGTCAAAGGTACCAAATTGAGATTTTTCGAATTTTTAAAAATTCGTATCTCCAAAACATTAATTTTAAAAAAAATTTGAAAAAAAAAATTTTTGGCTTTTCTCCAGAATAGAATTTTTTTATATTATTTTTTAAAAAAATTATTTTTTTTTTTTTTAAAAATTAAATTGGAGAGCTAGTCTGCTCGCAATAATAGAAAAAAAAAACATGAAAAGACATAAAAGTTTTAAAATCTATTTTAAACTGATTTGTTTTTAAGTACTATAATAAAATAATTTTTTTTATGAAATTATATTAAAATAGAAAAAAACTTACTTGAAAACATTGACAACCCGTTATAAAATATATTTTTATTTCAACTTATTGGTTATCATGACGAGTGTAAATAAATTATTTTATTCTATTACTCAAAACAGATAAGAAACAAAAAAAAAATAGGGTTTTCCCAACTGACATGATTTTGACATGACTTTTTAAAAAAAAATAAAAAAATATAAAAAAAACTTTTAGCCATATAGATAGGTTTTTATATTTTTTTATATTATTTTATACCTATCTTTTGGAAAAAGTTTTATTTATTTTTTTTTTAATATTAAAGGTCCCTTTAACACTTTACATAGGTAACTATATGTTATAATAACATATATATCTTATCGGGTCCAATGTTTTCAAGTAAGTTTTTTTTTATTTTAATATAATTTAAAAAATAATTATTTTTTTTTAGAGTATTTAAAAAAAAACAGTTTAAAAAAAAATTTAAATCTTTTTATGTCTTTCATGTTTTTTATTATTATTGCGAGAGCAGAAAAAGCCTCCATAATAATCTATAAAAAATAAATTTTAAATAATAATATACAAAATTCTATTCTGAAAAAAGCCAAAAAATTTTTTCTTTAATTTAATATTCCAAAAATTTAAAAAAAACAAAAAAACATTAACTTTATCGAATAGGTCTAGATCTTTTATTTGTTTTTCAATAAAGAATATAAAAAGTCCGGTTGGGAAATAAAATTGCTTAATTGTTTAAACAATTTTGTTTAAAAAATATGGCACCAGGTGGCTCCTGGCAACATGCATTTATATTATCAGTTGGGAATTTAAGAGGATCGTATAAAAAATTGAGGTGGAATAGCGGGACTCATGCGCCGATTCGTCCTAGATTAAAAAAAAAAATTTTTGGGTTTTTTCCCCTTTTAAAATTTGCTTTTTTTCCTTCCCCCTTTTAAAAATTTTTTAAAAACCAAATTTTTTTTTTTTTTGAAAAAGAAAAAATAAAAAAAAAAACTTTTTGTTTTTGGGTTATTTAAAATTTTTAAAAAATTTTGAGGTTAGGGAAAAATTTTTAAAAAAATTTAATTTTTATTACCTACAATTTCCCTTTTCCCTTTTTTCCAAAGGATTTAGTTTTCCCCAAATCTTTTTTACCCTTAAAAACTTACCCCCTTTCACTTCCCGACCTCAGATCCCCTGTAAATTATTTTTCCTTTCATTTTTGTTATATTCTCTTCCTTTTTGAATGTGTTTGTTCTTACTTTTTTTTTTGTTTCAAAAATAATCGATCCTGGTCTACAAATTCTGCGTGTAAAGAAATTGTTTCCGATACCAAGTCTGTCCCACCTTGTTAGTAATATTATAAGAAATAAATGCTTTAAAAAAAACAGTACATGGCAAATGGGCTGAACTGAAAAATATTATCTTTAAAAATAAAAAACCGCTTAAAAACAATTACCATTGCATATTTTTTGTCTTTCTCTGGGCTTCACAAACGTTGTTTAATAAGACACTTATTTTTATTTGACAAACTTTTTTTATAAATATTAAAGCAAAATTATTACTTTTAATTATAAACTGAGTTAGTTATCAAATGTCCAGTATTGTAAACAGCTACCGTAATATTATAAAAAAATTATTTTTTTTAAATTTTTTATTACATATTTCAATTTAAAAAAAAAAGGTGTTCTATAATTATTATGTTACAAATCTTAAAAATCGAGTAATTTTTAAAACTTTAATATAAATAAATATGGTTCTGAAAAACCTTATATTTTTAAAGATACTTTAAAATATACTCTAGAGATGTATAAGAACAGACACTTCTATTTACACTTAGACTGTTGGACAACTATATGAACCAGTTACTAAAACAATTGTTTTCCAAAAAAGCATAATGGTGGCAAACATTATTCTCCAGCTCCTCAAATTTTGGTGGCTTCAAAAATACAAAATTTAAACTAAACTGGTGTTTTATAAATTAATAATCGTTTACTTTTCTACAAAATAAGACAAATCCAGAATTTAAAAACTTTTTTATATGTAAATGAAGATCAAAACGTAATTTGTTTACTTTAAAATACTTATACTCATAACAGGTAACAATGATTTTCAAACACATTTTTTTTAAGCATTTTAAAATTATTTAAAAAAAATATAAATACATATTACCTGTCATACATAACCATAATTACATTTATAATAACAATGACAAAATAAATTATAAAAAACAAAATATTTTAAATTTATTTAACTGTCGAAGTCAAATTTAAGTATAACAATTATTCCTTTTTTCCAGATTTTTTCAAATTTTCTTCAGTCTTTTTATTTTTGTTAATGAGTTTTTGTAATTTTATTACATAGTTAGACAGTTTTTTTAAAAATTTGGAGCCTACGAAAAAGAATTAATTTAATGAATTTAAAAGCTTGGCAAGTAATAATATATATATATATATATATATATATATATATATATATATATATATATATATATATATATATATATATATATATATATATATATATATATATATATATATATATATATATATATATATATATATATATATATATATATATATATATATATATATACCGGTGACAATGAATACTGCCCAGCCCTTTATTTTCTTGAATGAAAACATAGGGATTTTTAAATTTTAGGATGACATATTATATCATAAGATTTCATTTTGGATGGTACAACATGTGTCTATCACTTTCGGCTTTTCTAACTGGAAACGAACTTTGATTTTTTTCAATGGAACATCCTGTATATTTATCGGAATTTGATTCACGGATTATTTCTGATATAAAAATCTATATTATCATATACTATTTTCGCTTGTTTTTGAAAATGGCGATTTAAAATATCTAAACTACAAACGTACATTATGCAGTTTTATGGGAAAGCCAAATAAATGTTCTAAAATTTATGTTTAATTTAATTCTTCCTGAAAACTTCCATCTGTGGAGGTCATGCCAAAACTATTTTCCGGCCGGAGTACCGCGAAAATTACCTTTTCTAATAATGTTACTCCAAAAATGTTAATGCAACACTCTGTATATTTTTTAAAATTTGGATTCTACAAGTCATTTCTGATATAAAATCTTCATTATATCCCATATCTATCTTTGTTAGTTTTTCAGAAAAGGGCGAATGAAATGAAAACGACCGCACATTATGCAGTTATAGGGGCAAACAATTTTCTCAAAAACTAACAAAGATAGGTATAGGATATAATATAGATTTTATATTAGGAATAAGCTGTACAATCCAAATTTTAAAAAATATACAGGGTGTTGCATTAAAATTTTTGAAGTAACATTATTAGAAAAGTCAATTTTCGCAGCACTTCCGGTAAAGCCGGAAGTAGTTTTATTATCACCCCCACAGATAGGGTCTTTAGGAAGAATTAAATTAAACATATAAAATTTTTATAACATTTATTTGTTTTCCCATAAAACTGCATAATGTGCGGTCGTTTGGACATCTTCAATCGCCCTTTTCTCAAAAACAAGCAGAGATAGGTATAGGATATAATATAGATTTTATATCAGAAATGATCCGTAGAATCCAAATTCCGAAAAATATACGGGGTGTTCCGTTAAAAAAATCAAGGTTGATGTCGTTTCCGGTTAAACCGGAAGTGATAGACACATGTTATACTATCCAAAATGGGCATCTTATGATACAACATGTCATCCTAAAATTTGAAAGCCATACGTTTTTATTCAAGAAAATAAAGGGCTGGGTAGTGATTTCGTTGTCACCCGGTATATATATATATATATATATATATATATATATATATATATATATATATATATATATATATATATATATATATATATATATATATATATATATATATATATATATATATATATATATATATATATATATATATATATATTATATATATATATATAAATATATATTTATATAGGAGTTTTTTGCTGTACGTAATTAACTACTTTTAAGCCGCGTTTACACGATGCCAGTTGAGGAGACAATTGACGGAGGACAGCTTACTGATATAAAATTATTAGCTACGTGTAAACACCTCTGGCCAATTGGCGTGCCAACTGCCCTGCCAGTTGTCCTAAATTCGACTGTCTTCAGGACTAGACAAAGGACAATAATTGACTGCGCGCAGTGCGCAGTGACGCCCCCCACCACTCTGCCACGGCAGCTGTCTTGGCAATTGGCGCCGTGTGAACGTGGTAGGGGAATAGATATCTCGTTTTGGGCCAGTTTGCCTTTGTCAGTCGACAAACAAGCTGCAATAGTTTATCAAAACTGTCCGGACTTATCCTTAAACAAGCTTTATATTCCAATGGACCCTTCATTCGTAACTCTTTTATCAATTGCGATGAAGCTCCATGACTGTCTCTTTTCAATAGCCATTTCCTTGACCACTCCCTCTTCTTATTTAACTCTTCTTCAAGAACTTCGCAAGTCTCAGCGATAAATTCCCGACCAAAGATCATCACACATTACTCTCAATTCATCACGAGACACAACAGACGATGACGACTACGCCATTTTTCGTCACCAACTGCCGTGGTAATAGTTTCGCCGTGTGAACAAGTTCTCATTCAATTGGACTGGCCTCAGACATTCACGCAACTGGTCCAAGACAACTGGCCCCGACAATTGTCTTCTCAACAGGCATCGTGTAAACGCGGCTTTAGTTACGGTAATATTGCCATTAATCAAAATCTAAAATCCTTATTCCTAAATTTTGTTAACCTACATCTTTAATCAATTATACTCCATGTAGTAGAATAATGATTTTTAAGCATGATTAGTGCAATCTCTAAGTTTCAAATATAACTGGATTTGAACTTACAACTTATTTATGCTGACTAAATCTATCATATTTTCTACAAGCTTGGTAATATAATTTTCCTCTTTCCTTTTGCTGAAATAATTGGCATTCAAATTTTTACCTTTTATTAAAATTTAATTTTTATCTTCAAAATTAGTATTATAGCTAGCGTAAATCAATATCTAATGCAGTTATTTTAACACGATAAAACATTTAGTTATTTCAGCTTTTAAATTTTAAATGTATTAGAAATTATTTAAGTAATGATTATTGACGATAGCTTGATGCCTTTTTAAATTATTCACGTTTAATGTTAATCAAATTTGCAAAGGCATCTTTGCTAAAATACGAAATATTTCGTATCAGTCACGACGATTTGTACTTTTATTTCATTTTAAAATATTCTTTTTCGACGATCGTTTATTTATTTTTATTATTGACGTATACAAAATCATTCATTAATATCCCTCAATAATGCATGATTTTTTATTAATCAACAATTATAGTATAGGCAACTAAAAATAAAGAGACAAGTCCTTGTCACTCCAATAACAACATTTCTGTCAGATCGTTTGCCTAAAATCGAAATGCATCCCAAAAAAATTTAAGAAATATTTTGATTTTCACAATTAAGAATCTCAACCATTTACGCGCTTGCTACTTTGACGCCAAAGTACTAACTGTAAGTTAATTAATTTCTTCTTAGGTTTTACGTCTAAAGTTAGTAAATTAATAGTTATTTATATAATAAGTGCGGTATGAGCTTCATTACAATAAGGAGTGTTAAATATTGCCTTGACGAGGTCGTAGACCGAGTCGGAGTAATCGCACGAGTATTGTAATGAACTGATACCGCACGAGTATTACACAAAATTTTATCTACGACCGCAGATATTAGTAAAAACATGATTTTTTTAATTTTAAATTTGTTCACGTCATGCAGTGACATAAGATATACATGTACCTGTACCTCTACTTGTTGTGGGTTTAAAAAAATTTAAACTAGTTTGTTATTCAATTGCTATGTCGACAAGTCCGTTTGTGTGATGTTTAATAAACAAATTATTTGACGCGAGAATTTTGCATTGGCCATATTTCACTAAAATTAGTCATTTTAACCAGAAATAAGTAGGATGTCTGATTATTTCCTTCCCTCCGACATTAAAGAGACGGCGCAAATGGTAGTCTCTTCGCTGTTGCCGTCAAAGTCAAAAGAAAAATACAAACGAGTGTACAAAAAAAAATAGGTTTCAAAGAAAAAGTTTTCCTGGCTTATTTCGAGACCATGTCGCCGAAATACAGTTACTCCGTTTTTTGGGGGTTTTTACCTAACGCTCAGAGCGGTCATCGCTACAAAGAACAATTTGGATATAAGCAAGTTCGCACAGTTACAAGCAATTTTAACACAAAAAAGCGAAGGATATAAGCCGAAGAAACGCAAGACATTGTCAAAAGGAGAAATTGCCCAGTTTCTTGCCACAGCCGATGACGGAAAATTTTTGCTTATTAAGGTAAAAATCTAGACTTTTAATATTTTCAAAAAATATTTGCAAAAAAGACGAGTTTAAGGTTAAGTGACTTTTAGCGTACTATACTTAAGTTTATTTTCCTTTGTTACAGGTTGGGCTAATCATTGACATTGCTGGTGCTTGCGGAAAACAAAAAATGCCCTAATTATTATGCAAAAACGTCAAAGATAAAGAGAAGGTTTTTTATATAAAAATTCCAAACACAAAAGCAAAAATTTCCAGAGAATTTTTCGTGACATCTGGAGAATTTTAAGGAGTCGACATGGTTCAGATTATCCGAAAATAAAAATCGCTGCGTCCAACACTTACGGATCACACGAGATTTTTTGTAGGTTACAGAAAAGGCATTTGCATATGGCAACTCGTTGGTATCAATACGTTTGGCAGCATGCCGAAAGCTATAGCTACCTTTTTAAATTTGCCACAACCAGAATTATATACCAGACACTGTTTCCGTCGTTCATCCACATCCCTGTTGGCAGATTCTGGAGCAAACCCATTGACTGTCAAACGCCATGATAGATGGAAAAGCAACAGCGTGGCTGAAGGTTATATTGATACCTTTAAGAAGAACAATAAGAATTTTGGGTGGGAACCTTCAATTTTAAGTTTTTGTTCCGCCTCCAGCGCAGCAGCTAATGCCGTTTCCCCCAGGCATCAACCCAAAAGTTTTAGATTCAGAATATCCCAAGGTTGTTCTGGTGTAAATTTTGTTTCAATATTTATAATAATTAATATAATAATAAATAAAAAATGTTCTAAAAAAAACTTTTCCAAAAATGCGTTATTTTATAGATATTAGGGGGAAATTTAACGCGTTATTTCATTACCGCACTAGCGCGGTAAAAAACTAATAAACGCAAATATGTAAAATGAGTTAATAATAATCACTTATCTTGCAGGTCGAGATAAAAATATTTACAGTTCTTTAAAAAAATAGAAAATAATAACAATTTGATGTAGTAAAAGTACATATGGTTGTATTCAAAATGTATTAAAGTAAAAGAAATGCAGGCTGTCCTTTTTAAAAAATTAAAAGTTTATGTCATGTCCAATTAGACGGGAAATTAAATAGGTCACCATTTTAAAATAATTTTAAAAAAAGGGAGCCCATGAAAATGTTTATGAACTGGTTAATTCAGGTTCAAATTTAAAGTAAATATAGTTAAAAACAAAAAAGTCCGATCCACACCATAAAAACATTTGAAATCGGTATGGGTTTCGCTTTTTTGGGAGCTTGTGACTTTATATTTTTTAACGAATTCGTTTCAAAAAAATATCCGGTATGAACAGTAATTTTTTAAATTTAGGATTCATTCAGTTTTGAAGGACATTCGTATCTAAAAGCCACTGTAATATGGACGTAATCATTTTATAATATTAGGCTTCTTGAAAGTAAGTCCACACACAAGGCTTTACGCACTGTGAAAAAAGAAAATATCAAAGGGCATAAAAAATTCATAATAACAGAAAAGCGTCACTAGGGCATTAAACCCCGGTAAAGTCCAAGCTGACATGGGAATGCCAAAGAATGGAAGTCCAAACGCAACAGAGTAATCTCTTGTGGGTACCAGGACATTCGGGGATGAAGGCAACGAAAAAAGGGGGAGCTTAGGAGGCAGGGATCATCCCATTCTTTCCAGAACCGCCCTTTGGAAAAACCAAAGACGAGAGCAAACCAGGAATGGGTCCGAAACAACAAAAAACAAACCAGAGAATAAGACATGAAAAAGCTTCATAAGAGGCCCATCCCCAAAAAAAACAAAAAAACTATCAGACAAAGAGAAAAACTTCGCATAAATAGGGTGAACCCTGATAACCGAAGAGGAAACCTACACAAGATAGGTTCATACAATGGGGATCCAAGTTGCAGAATGTGCGACGAGGGGGAAGAAACAGCCTGCCATATCCTGTGCGAATGTAATGCATTAAATCACAAAAGACAGGCCATATTTGGGCAACCGGAAATGAGCCCACAGGAATATATCAATCAACCAGTCTCGGGGTTATACAGACTTGTAGAAGGAACAAGACTAATGGGAGGATTAATATAAAAGACAATGGGAGATTAGGCACAAAAAGCTATTGAGGCTGCGCTGCCCCCGGTAGTTAATCAAGACGGCTCCCAGGGAAGAAGAAGAAGAAGAATGCCCACAGTTTAAATGATATTTTGTTCCTCTGCAGTTCGGTGCTTATATGAAAGCCATTAGAATCGGCTGACTCATTTAGCAGGCAGCAAACATTGCGTCTTTGAAAATTAATCTGGAAACATTTTGGTGGTAGGTAGGTAGGTAGGTAGGTTTAAAGTGAGTGGGTATAACACCCCTTTCCCCCGCGACCGATCGGTCAAATTTTGGCTCACACCTTTTATATTTCTCCCACCAGGTCCAGACTCCTGATAAATCTGATGATCCTGTTGGAAGAGAGATCTTTTACTTCCCCCGGCAACAAGGTGTCATTGCCCAGGATTGCGAATCTTAGTCGTGCCATTGCTGGACACGAACAAAGTATCTGTTCTGCCGATTCATCCCCCTTCATGCACATGCGGCATTCGGCGTCTTCCGCTAGGCCGATCTTGTGCATGTGTATTTAATCTCAGTGTCCCGTGTACAGTCCCACTAGAGTTTTAAGGTGTACCCTTGATTGTTCCAGTAGTTTGACAGTACATTGTTGGTTCGGTGGGCTTATGAAGGCCTTCGAGTGTCTGAGACCAGGGAAATCCATGCCAGTACCGAAGATTTTCTTTGTGTCCAGGGTGATATGAACTGCCTGGCCGTTCCATAAGATATACCGATGACCGGTTCCGGCCCCATGAATTTTGTCTCCGCCCTTTTGGCAAGGAGATCTGCGGGTTCATTACCCCCTGGCCGGGGTGTCCCGGTATCCACAGTAGTGTAACCTTATTATTTTGATCCAGTTTGGTCAGCGCATCCTTGCAATTACAGACGGTTTTCATGTACAGTGTAGGTCTGCGTTCGAACAAAATTCCTTACTTAATTGGTACAGAAGATATGGATGGACCCTGTATATTTACCTATAAACGTTGCAAGATAATACATATTTATAATAATTTTACCATGTCATAGCTAATTGGTTAAACAATTTTTTTGATGACCTGGTAATTTGTTTTAGGTTCCCCCATTAATAAAACATCAATCCTTAGGCAGCAGTACAAGTAGTAACGCACATAAATGGACAAACTCGCCGAGTTTTCACTCAGGATCGGAGGTTAATTCACCTGGAATATTTACTTTAGCCAAAGCGTCAACAGGGAGTTATCTCCAGTTAGGTAAGTTTAAAAAAATATTTTTCTGTCATACCCACATGAATATATGCCCAAAATAAAAGCTACCCTTTAATTTTTTTCCATCATTTTTTTTTTTTAAATGCCATTTTATAAGCCCTTTAACTTTTTAAACCCTACAAGTGTTTCCTTGAATTTTTTTGGATATGCAGTTATGTCAAAAACCCAAAAAACGTATTTCTTAGCTGTTAATAATTGACATACCATGCGTTCTTTTTTAATTCAATTTGCCATTTGTTCACCAAGAATTTTCGCCCAAACCCCGTTGAGATGGATTGACAAATGTTTTATAAATGTTTCATTATTTTTTTTTTAAAAACAAAATTTTTTTTTATAATTTATTTTTTATAAACTGTAAAGGTTATTTTCCATATTTTTAAGAAAATAAAATTTTTTTGAAATAAAAACTGATTTATTTAAAAAAAAGTGTAAAAAAAATGCTTTCTTAAAAATACTTTAAAATGCAAAAAACTATCATTTAAATTTATTGTTTTTTTTGAGTTTAAAAACAACAAGAAGCTGCAGGGAATTGCCTTGAACTTAAAATTTTGGGTGGAAAAGACAGCTGCCCCAACAAAAGTACTGAAGGAGCGATATTTAATTTAAAAATGTGACAAAAGCTTTAAAAAGTATCACAAAAGGGAAAAAGGATATTTTTAAAAAAGATGTTGATTGCAATACAATCAATAAAAACCAAATAGTAAAATAGGAAATTTAATGTGTGGAAAAATGATTAAACTAAATTTAAATAAATAAATAAACAATTTTTAAATAATATATTAATGCTATAAATCAAAGATCGTAAAGGGTAGAAAACAGCCCGTCGCTCTCATCTTCGTCATCCGAATAAGTCACTACGAGGGGGGTTTATCTAAGCACTGAAGCATCGCATATTCTGATTATTTCCCAAGCTTCTAGGATTTTTTTGGGCGTCCCGAATGTAGTTCTCCCAAACCAGCGGTTATTTGGCAAGTACCTTTTCTTACGTTCCAACATTTCAGAAGAGGTTTTTGGAAAATATTTGGTTATATTTTTTTTTATTCGACCAAACCATCGTTTGGGATTATATTGACAAGGGTTTGGGTGGAGGAAGAATTTTTAACCAAAGGTTTCACATATTCGTCAAGGAAATATTTCTTTTCCAAACTTCGGTTTTTTTCTACCAAATCCCCTTTCTGTTAAAAACATTTTAGCTATAAAAATGTTTGACAGTTTTTTTTTAATTATAATTGCGCCGATATCTTACTGACTAAGATGTTTGACCTGTAAAAAAAAATTTTAAACTCGCCAGGATTAAGAAAGTATTTTTATTTAAATAACCATTTTTTTAATGATTATATTTCAGCGTCCATTCCTCTGTATCACTTGACCACGTAGTACGCCTCTGTCGTGTTTATACTCACTAGTTAAAAGTTTTATCAAAGATAATACTACTGCGGATAAGATAAACCATTCAATGCTATATTTTTGATACCCAGGACTTTGGTTATCGCGACCGATGTCCATCGAGAATTTCGGCTATGCATTTCCCTTGAAGGGAAAGTGTTCCCGGCCTTTACCATGGCGTGATGAAACGGATAACAAAACAACCCCTTTAGCCCCCGTTTTCGCTACTTGTATTCCGAATAAGGTCCGACAGACATTGGCAACGTCCGGGTTGGTTTCGTACCTGTTTTGCTGGGGAAGGGTTATCGACTTAATTTTTTTCGATTTACGGAACTTGATATTCGAAATGATTCAGAGCGCCCCATTTAAATGAACCATCTATCCGTAGGTTTTTCTTTTGGGTTTTTTCTACTGCCCGTGTTCCCTCAGGTTCCCGCTGTAACTCCTTTGCCTTTTTGTGTTTCCGCGTAGACACCGGGTCAAATTTCTTCGGAATTATCGATACGCGTGAATCAAACGCTGATTACAGACTTTTTTTTAGCCCAGTCTGTAGGTAAAAATAAGGGTGTTTATGACGTTAATTTTAAAAGGGTTTAAAGGTTTAGAAGTTGTAGGGTTGATTATTACCTGAATATGACTATATAGTTTTAGACTGAAAAAGTGTGGAGGGGGGGGGGTGGAGGGTTTAAAAAGCTAAAACTGTTTTTTGTTTCAAGGCCATTTTTAATTTTAGAGAATATTTAGAATGCTTTTTTTGGTATTTACAAACCCATAATTTCCCCTAAGATTGATTTGGTTCTTTGTTTATAAAAAAAAAGCAAAAAAAAGTTAAAAATAGCCATTTTTTGAAATGTTAATAATTATTGAAAAATATTTTTTTTTCCATTTCGTCATTGCAAACATGGGTTTTTTAATTCTTAAATAAATGAGAGGTTTTAAAGCATGATCGGATAATTTTTTTTCCAATATAATGAGTTTTTCTGATTTTAGAGCCCTTATCTAGTAGGCTATACCTTTTTGTTTATAAAAATTTTTTAAAAGGGAAAATTTTTTTTTTTTTTCCCCAAACTTTTTTCCCCTTTTTTTTTGTTTTTTGGGGGATTTTTTTTTTCAAAAAAAAAAAAAATTTTTTTAAATTTAAAAAAAAAAATTTTTTTTTTTTTTTTAAAATTCCAAAAAAAATTTTTTTTTAAAAAAAAAAAAAAAAAGAATTTTTTAAAAAAAAAAAAAAAAGGATTTTTTTTTTTTTTTTCACCGTTTTGAAAAACCCCGGTTGTTTTAAAAAAAAAAAATAAATAAAGACAATGTCCACGAAGAAGTTTTTAATTTAACCTACAACATTGTCTAGAACCTTCAGAGAAACGTTGACCCCAATGTTACTCATCGAGTGTGTATTAAAAAATTTGAAAGAACTTGGGAAACCCAAAGCAAATTTTGATCCCAAAGTTGGACGAATAGCATTGAGGCCTTATTGTGGACAAGATTGGTGCCAACGTGGGGAGTCGGCCTTACAAACATATGTTTCACAAAAAAGCAATATTATTCGCAACTAGAACCACAAATTATTCAATTTGTATTTTAATTGCAAAATGTCCTAACAATTTTTAAGATTAAAACAAAACTTTATTTTAATTCGGTTTAAGTTGTCTTCATAAGCTATATTTATTTAAAAAAAAAAAACGGTAACTGTTAATGGGAGCTTATAGAAAAAACATGGTACAGTATTTTAAATTTGCTATGTTGTGGTCACTTTACATGCTCACAGAAAGGCTTCCTCTTCTTGCCCATCGTCGAGCTGTAGGGGATCTGTCGCTTTTCTATAGGTATTTTCATGGCTTCTGCTCAGAGGAATTGGCCAGTATTATTCTTTCTCTGGCAGCTCCCAACAGGGGAACACGTAGTCAACTTTTATGCATCCTTTTACAGTTCAGTTAAAAAGGGCCCCCGAACTTCCCCTTTCTTCGTTCCTTTATTCCTAGAGTGTCAAGACTATGGAACCTGCGCCGCAGAAGTTTTTCCTTCTCCTCCCAATCTCCAAAAATTTTAAAGGGCCGTGGAACAAACTCCCTCTACCACACTGAAGACACCCACGGACGTTAGTACTTAGGCATCAGCCTTCGTGGACTGTCCCAAGATTTAAAAAAAAAATTCAAGTTACATAATAGATTTAAAAAAAAAATGAAAAAATTAGGGAATAGTTGCGAATTTGTTTGCATTTTTAAGTTAATGTTTGCTGCCCAACCTCAATTAATTTCTTGCTTTAATTTTAATAAATTATTTTTTTTTATTTTTAGATGGTGTGATAGAGAGGTCGACGGCGTTTATTTAGGAAAATCTGGATGGGTGCAAGTTCAACAAAAATCACTTGAAGACAATCGTCGATCTAGTTATTCCATTAATCTAGCAAAATCATTGCAATCACGAAGAACTGGTGTTAAATTAGCAAATTATCATTTTTATAGTGAACCTAATAAATGTGCCGACTATTCCCGTACGCGTAGTGTCGAATCTCAAGGAGAAACTCGCGAAGAAAAGCACTCCAAACCGCGTGCAGAACCGCGTGCGGAACTACGTGCGGAACCACGTGCAGAGCAGCGCACAGAGCCGCGTACAGAACAACGCAATGAATCGCGAGTGGAAAGTCGAAATAATTCTCGACCTGAACTTCAGCGACCTGCATACCTACTATTACAAAATCGTGATTTTGAACAAAAAATAAAAACACCCTCGCCGATCCCCGATCCTGGATCTCCGCCTTCGGTAACCCCTATAATTTCACCTCCACCTGCTTTTCAAGATAAAACAAGAAGCCCAATGAAAACACGTGCATTTTTTGGCAAAACTCCTTTTTTGCCTCGATCAAATGCGATAGAAGATAGTGATAATAGTCCGCCTGCATCTCCATCGGCCGGTCAATATAAAACATCTGCTCCAAATGCTCCAGTTCTTAGTAAACCAAAACCTGTAGTAATAAAAACATCACCTGGTATTGAGAAACCTCCAAGAGCTATTAAAAAGGTTCCCCAAACAAAATCTTTGGAAGATACCACTGCTTCACGACGTATGCAATTTAAACATCAATATGGCTCGTCTTCTAGTTCATCTAGCTCAATGGGCTTTAGAAGTCTAGATAGCTGCCTTAACAGGACTAGTGGTGTAATGCCACGACTTTCTGAAATTACTGATTCTTCCCTGGATGTTGCGGATGCAGATGAAGAGGACAATAATAGTTCGTCAGTTAATATAAGTATGATTAATCCAAGTCTTTTGCAAGCAGAGTATAATAGAAAATTGTCTCCATCTGGAAGGATTAATAGATTGACGCATTATAGGTAAGCTTAAAAAATCGAAACTTTTTTTCTGGCAATTGCCTCTCAGAGCTGTCAAAACTTGAAGTACTTCAAGTAAAATGTTACTTGAAGTACTTTTTTGTACTTCAAGTATTTTACTTTAAGTACTTTTTATTAGGAGGTACTTGTACTTGTACTTAATTAGTTTTTATGAAGATACTTGGATTTTTACTTGATTTGACCAAGTAAATTACTCGAAGTATTTATTTAAGTACTTGAAGATTACGATGTACTTAAGTAAAAAAATACTTAAGAAAAAAGTATTAAGTAAAGAAAGTACTTGAAGTAAAAAATCAACAAATACAAGAATTTACACGCTTTAGATAATCGTACAAACAAGTTAAAACAAGAAATACGCGCAACCGCTGCTGTTTCTATTGTATTGCATTACAGCGCTCATTTGAATTGGATCCAACAGCAAGACAAGTAACTATTACGAGTAATTAGACTTTTTGTTCTTTTTTCGAAATCAATCCTCATAAAAAATCCTTTATTTTGATACCCAATTTGTTATATTTAATAATGAATACTAACAGCCATTTTTTATGACAATTTATTATCGAACGCATTCAGGATACGAAACAGTTTCCAAATCACTCCCGAAAATGTCAAAAACGTGACAGTTCAAGAATATTCTATTGGTGTGATTCGACGTGTGATGGAGCGGTTCCCCAACTATTTCGTATTGTAAATGCGTTCATTATTACCTTCATTTGAACAAAAACCCCTGTATTTTAATAGGCAACTTAAACAAAATTTTCACTAATAAAATGGAAACGACATCAAAATTGAAGTTAGGTTGTTCTGACTTGATTTTGTGTTGATGGGAAATTAAAATATTTCCCAAGAATGGGTTTTGGTGAAACCCCGCTGTAGGCACCCATAGAAAACACTCGCTTTTGACAGATGTATCGGTTTTTCCAACGGTGCCAACGCCAACCCGTTGGCAACCACGGGGAAAAACCATTTTAAAAAACCAATATTTTATAATAGTTTAAGGCCCAAGCGCTCACCCGAGTACGGCATTGTAGGCCTGTTGCCATAAATTTACAACAAAATTTTTACATATTTCGGACATCGGATGCATAAGATCCCGACTTAAAACAGGACACTTAGGCAACCCTACTTGTTTTCCTAACTATAGTTTTTAATGACGGGGCCTACTTTCCAATGACTTTAGCGCTCAGTCCTTAAAGCTTTTAGAAATTTTTGGGAAAACCCTGTTTTGAGGAATAAACCCTCTAACTTCCTTACAAAAATACTACCAAGTATAATTTGTTTTACTTGAAGTATTTTTTAAATTATTTCCCAGTATTTTATGTACTTCAAGTACTTTGGATTATTCAAGTACTTTGGTGTACTTCAAGTACTTTTTTTTTACTTCAAGTACTTTGTTTTACTTCAAGAAATTTGTTTTACTTCAAGAATTTTGGATTTACTTTAGTAAAATACTTGGGTGGTACTTCAAGTACTTTTTAAATTTTTTAAAAATTCAAGTAATTTAATAAATACTTGGTACTTGTACTTGAAGTTTTTTTTAAAAAAATTAAAAAATTTGGGAAGTATTTAATTTTTAAGAATACTTTGACAGCTCTGTTGCCTCTACATGTCCGTATTCCCAAATATCGATTTCGATGTATGTCACGTGGTCAGCGGTATGACAAGAAATTTTAATAAACTGAGATGAAGTCACGTAAAGAGGAAGTAGATCACAAAATACTGATAAAACCTTACAAATAAAAAGTAGTAAAAAAATTATTTCCCACCTTGCAATGCAGAGTTTAAAGCATGCGTTTTTAAAAAAGTGAGTCCGTCATTTTAAAAAATTATTTTTTTATTAAAGGAATAATGTACCATTTTATTCACGTAATTAGTCAAATTAAATTTTATTTGTATTAAGATATAAAAAGACATATTTCTTGTTTTTTTTTTTCTGACAACCACAAAAAATATTTAAAAAAATGGGTTTTTACAAATACCCCCAGGGGCTTTAAAAAACCGAACAAAAAAAAAATTAAATTAAAAAATTTTTCAATTTTTAAATTTTTTAAATTTTTGCAAAAATTTCAAAATTTGGGTTGGTGGAACAAAGTAAAAACCCAAAAAATGCATTAGGGGGGAAGTGAAATAGTACAATCGGCCAAAAGGGCCCACCCCGGGTTTGGGAGGGGCCAGGAGTAGAAGTAAAAAGTGCATTATGCCCTAAATTTCAAAACACGTTGTGAAAGAATTTAATGACACAATGATAAATCTTTGTAGAATATTGGGTTTTTAATCTTTTCCCCAACATTCCACTTTTTTAAATTATATATATTTTAATATATATATATATATATATATATATATAAAATTATATATATATAATATATATATATATATATATATATATATATATATTTTTTTTTCATAATTCTTAAAGAAAATACAACTTTTTACCGAACTTAAAACATTACATGTTAATGCATTACGTTGCATACTAATGTAACGATTATTGTGTAAATTGTTTTTATTCTTCAAGTTTCAGTGTATCGTCATTTAGATCCTTTTTTTAATATGCGTCCTGAAGATGTTGCTCAAGCTGTTGCATTAAACGACGATGGTCGTAATATACGTTACATTGTAAATTTGTTAGGTAGAGCCGGGAGGCATAATTACATACTATACTATTACTCAGAGCACCGGCGATAGAGGTTGCTCTGAGTCGCAGTATAGATTGTACTGACGAATAGCGCAATTTTACTTCATAATATCTAAAACCCAGAGCGCGGTTAAAAATATTATATAAAATGCGGGGATAGCATTTTGTATCACTATGAAAAAGTGTTGAAATTTTTTTATGGGTACTTACAAAGGTATTTAAATGGGGGATTGCCTGCATAAAATTTCCCCAGGGCAGATTTGTTTTGTTTAATGTCCTGAACTATTATAAATTATTGTAAAATTTTTAAGGGTACCTGCTTTAACCTTATAACTTTATAATAACAAAAAGCATAAGCATAATAACGTTTTGACAGATAAGTGCTAATCACGAGGGAGTTATTTCAGAGGGACGTAGAGGGGGAAATATTGTCAGAGTTCTTAAATGTAGGTTGTATCACATTGTATATTTTGGTGTGGGAAAATTTAAAAACCCCCTTTTTTTAGTATTTAATTTTTTTTTAATTATAACAAAATATACTCTTTTTTTTAAAAACGTGATGTACTTATTATATCGTGCTTAAAATAAAAAAAAAAAAAACTTATATAAATAAAAAAACATTAAGATAAAAAAAATAAAATAAAATACCTATACATTAGTGAGATTTAGCACTACGTCTATTAACAAGGACCGTTTAATTTTAAAGGGTGTTGAGGCTTTGCGTTTCCTATTAAGATTTTCATTAAGGTTATATTAAAGATAGTATCCATTTTTAAGAATAAGTCGTGATTTTTTCGTGGATATAAAAATTATTAAAAAAAAATTTCAAAAAATAGAAATACATTATGAAGTATGACCGATCAATTTGGCAACAAAACCGTTTAACAAAGATAAAATCAATAACTAAGGCGTTGTGAATTACTAAATCAATATTCTATATTTTTTTTTTTGTTATGATAACGATGGGGCGTGATAGATAGGGTACCATTAAAAAGTTTTAAAAAAAATAAATAATAATATTAAGAGTTCATAATAATCCAACACATTTTCCCCTATTAAAACATGTATACATAGCATTTTACATAAATTTTTAACCGCCGCTCTGGGCCGTAGTATATTATGAAGCAAAATTTTTCGCGTAATGGTCACTACAATCTATACTGCGATTCAGGCAACCTCTTTGCCGTTGCCTGAGTAATAGTATAGTATGTAATTACGCAGCCGGGAGTAGTGCTCCCCTCTTTACCCCAAAAAATTTCACACAATGCGACCCGTAGCTTCCAACGGTGATCGTGCGACGTTCAGGTAGGAAGACCACGATCACAAAACCCAAAAATATGATCATTTTGTTACTCTTTAAATGCTTTTAAAACGCTGAGTAACATCTTTAAAGGGATTAGTCGTCCACTTTTGGAAAATGTTTAAAACGAGATTACAAAAGTGTCTGGACCGAACAGTCCCCTTTGGCCCATTTTTTTAAAGGGTTTTACGGGGTTTAAAAAAGATTTTTGTTTGCGTTCACCGGATGAGCGTGAGCAAAAAAAGAAAAAAAAAAATTTTAAAAAAAAAGGGCAAAGAAATTTTAATATACCAAAACATAAAACTGAAAAAAATTGATCAACTTAACTTGTCACGTTGGATATAGGTTTAATCATTTTTCATTTTACTCAACAAATATTAAATTAAAATGTATTTTTAGATATTACACCCAACAGAATTTGCAATTTTTAGGACTTTGATCCACAAAGCAACCCTAATAAAAATTAAATATTTATCTTCATGTCGGTGTGGGGATTATGTGGCTTTAACGGTTTTTAGCGATAGTAAAATCATTTAAACCTTTGTTTATCTTAACTTCTTTTTATTATGCTTGTATTATTTTTGTATAAATAATAAAAGTACACAATAAAATAAATGGGAAAATGTACGAAGATTTAAAAAGGTGATTTTATTTTCTAAGGTTCAAAGTTTAAAATGGTAAAGAAAAAAAAAATGATTCAAATGGAATGATGGATTGGATCTCGAAATTAAATTTAAAAAAAAACTAAGAAAATAGTTTTAAACTATTGGACACCACAACAAATGTTCCTATAGAAATGTGATTAATAATAAAAAAAAAACTTTTTTTAAAATAAAACCAACAATGCAAAGAATTGTGGGAAACGTCACTTTTGATTTACCGACATCATCATCTTCGAGTAGCAATGAATTCTTGTCCCGTTCACCCCCTACTCCTCAACAGCAAACAATGATAAGACGAAACGTCGCAAGGCCAGTACAGCCTGTTAAATCGTCACAACAAGATGACTCTCTTCAAAGAGTGAGACGTTCGAGAAGTCTTCAGTTACCTGATAGACAACCTCCTAGTTTTGACAGAATTCAAAAAGTCTCTCCTCAGCATTCGGACCAACATAAAGTGGTAATGAAAGTGAGTCCTAACCAATCACAACCTGAAAGAGTGCAATACCCAGGAACTAAATCTGCATCCATAGATAGAGGAGAGATGTTAGAAGAGGAACTTCTAAGGGAAGCCGAAGTAGTGACCGGTTTCTTATACGGAAATCGATCTCGAGCAGCTGCCCAAGCCTTGCTTAAACACAGGTAGGTGACATATTTAAAAATTATATTTTTTTGTTTCCGTCACTAGAAATAATTTTATGTTTTACCTATCTATTATTGATCTATAATACCTTAGAAACGGAATATGTTATGATAGCAATAATACCTGCTATCACACCTAGGGCATAATAAGCGGGCATTATGATAATGCCCGCTTATAATGCCCTAATATGGAAAGCCTAATGCGCTAATATGGAAATTTTATTGCTTATCCAATTTTATTTCTCTCACAATAAAAGATCAAGTTTATAAAAAAAATAATTTTTTTTAAACAATACAAAAAATTTAACTTTATTTCCAAAATAAAAATTACAATTTTGAAATGTCCCGGAAAATGTAGCTGATCCCACTATAGAATGGTCGGTTTTTTTTTGTGATGGTAGCAGCGGTGGAAAGCACTAACGCTATTTTGTACAGAAGAACAGTCCATTAAAGAATTTTCAATAGTCGATACGGAATTAACCTCGGAATTAACTGAATTGGCAATCATTTTGGCTACTTTGTTTTTGGATGAAATACTTTCTTCTATTACCCTTTTAGCTACTGAAGAGCTTTTCCATTTCCCATGTTGTTTTAGCGTTTCAAACGAAGCACCTGCCTCAACAAGTAAAGTTGACGATGTGCGACGCAAACAGTGGCCGGTGTATTATCCAGTTTTAAAAATTTTGCGATCAATGTTGGTACGCTTCCTATGGTATTTTTTCCAATGGGTTGTACTGTACATCGACCCTTTCTATAGGTAAGAAAAATCTTCGCTCCTTTATTCCAGCTGGTCTTAATGTTGTGTACTTTTTATTAAATTTAAAGCGCCTAAATCTTCTTCAATGATAGTAAAATTTTTTGAAGTTGAAGTTTTAGTTTCTGGTACCTTTATAACCAAGACTGTTCCTCTATCTTCAATGTCATCAATGATCATTTTGACCAACTCATCTCGTCTTAAACCTCCAAAAACACCCATTACCAATATGACTTTGTGTACCAAGTAGATATCATCAGGAGCCTTCTTAATAAATTTTAATATTTGTTCTCCTTCCAAAACTTTAGACTTCTTCGGGACTACCCTTTTTGACTTAACTTTTAAAAAAGATATAAGACGATGGTATTGCGAAATGTCTATATTTTCATAGACCATCAACGTAGACCTCAGGGTGGAATACTTGGTCCAAGAGAGTTCGGACTGTATTTTTCCAACTAAAAATAATAAAGTTTGTTAAACATATGTATTAAAATAAAATCAATAACTTACCAGTTTCTGGAAATATGCCATTAAAACGTTTTCGGTTATTTGAAGAATTGCGTTCGCATCTTTCCAAATACCAAAATGCCATACCCCCGATCATACTGTTGCCTTGATTTAACTGGCAAAAGATTTTGGTCGCTTTTATGGCCTTTTCTATTATATTTTGTGGAATTTCTTCCATTTTGAGCAAATCGTTAAATAAAAACCAACTGACTAACCCAGAAACATCAAAGTCAAACTTAACACCATCATTATCTACTTACGTATCAGGTACAGGTGCAACTTATTTTTATATTGCGGGAAAAAATAAGTAATTAGTCATTGAAAAACTCTTTTTTTGGGGAAAACATAAAGAAATTGTATGCACCACGGGGTTTTGGACTATAACCCTCAGGTCGAAATCAGCCCCGGGCCAGAGGCTTTTGGTATTTCGACCTTCAGGATTATAGTCCCAGTAACGCCCTTGATACATAAATAGCTATTATAAGCACCAATTATATGTTTTAAATTAAAAACAAATAAATTAATTTTGTAATGATATACAACAAAATTTAAAAATAACTGTGGACGTGATGCCTTACTTGTTTTAATTCCCTGTATGTAAAAGCAAATACTTGATAACAGCATTTTAAATACGTGGGTTTATTTAAAAAATATATAATCTTTAAATTTTAAAACATAAATTTACGTTGAAATAAAAAATAATAAATCGTCAGCCCATCGAAGAAACATGAAACCAATCCCTTTACCAGTATGCCCTTTTAAATAGTAAATTTTTACTATGCGCTAACCATTGATAGGTTTTATAGGATGACTGCGGTTTATCGACCAAGTAGACCTAGAAAGTAAAAAAATAGGCATCTACGAACAATTTATACTTAGTATTCCATCTTGCCCAAATGAAATTTCATGAAAAAGAATATGGCGGAAAATTACAGGCATACAGGTAGGTCTGTCTGTTTGTCGTCCTGGGTGCCAAGGTCAACTTTGGATTTTGTTAAGAGTTTTGATTGCGTATATATTAATAAAATGGAACACTGAGATAATTGTTTCCAAATTGCTATTGTTTGCAATTTTTAGGTCTATTTTTTAGTCAATAAACCGCAGCCATTCTGTAAAACCCATTATTAAATAATAAGCGCATAGTCACCATTTGCTATTTAAAAGGGGAAAACTGGCTATAGTTTGTCTCAAAGTATATCGTTATGGCTTTTGACGGACCATACCCCAATAAACCTTTAACGATTTTATTACCTATTGTTATTGGGTAAACCCATTTGTTCATAAGGGCAGGGTGGGCCAGGTATTTCTTGATTATTAACCATTAGGCATACAAATATTTTGGCTAATATTTTAGTGGCAGTGTTGAATAACCGTTTTTACTGTGCGTTTCGAAAAAGTTGTTTTAGAGAATATAACTATGTGGTCGAAATAATTTGTCATTAGATGCAAAACAGGTTGTGAAAAATGTGTATGAAACTTGAATCAGTAGAGGTCTAATTAAACAAGAAGCTTTAAAAGAAACCTGTCTACTTACAAATTATCGATAAGGGATATTATTATTAGTGAAGAAAAAAACAAAAGAAAAAAAACATAGTGATTTTCAATCTCACCGTATAGACAATAGTGATCAGGACCTAATAAGAAGAAAAATATATTGTCTTTATGAAAGCGGAGTTATTTCTACCTTGGATAAACTGAAAAAGAAGCTAGACGAAGACGAAACCAATATAAATATTAGTCGTGCCACCCTCCATAGCGTTTTTTGTAAAATGGGATTTAAATACCGCAAAATAGACAAAAGACAAGTAGTAATGGAATCGCACAGATTACGCACTTGAAAATTTAAATATCTTCAAGAAATTAACAGATATAGGTTAGAAAACAGATCCATAATTTACCTTGATGAAACATGGTACGACACAGTATCCAAAGGATGGGTTGATTCCAGTCAAAACTGTCAGACGAAAGTACCTTCAAATAAAGGAAAACCCATTACCATAATACACGCTGGTTCAGAAGACGAATTTGTCCCAAACTGCTTGCTGTTGTCTGCAAAGAATATTAAGGATTTTAGCTTGGATTATCATGAGGATACAATTGCAGAACTTTCTAAAAACTGGTTTCAAAATTATCTTTTAAAAAATATACCAATTGTCATGAATAACACAAGCTACCACAGCCGTCTGCTACACAAAGCACCAGCTTCATCAAGTTCAAAAACTGAAATCCAGGAATATTTGTTAGAAAATGATATTTATTTAAAATTCAGTTACAAAAAAACGCAACTTTTGGAAGTTCTAAATTCATATGCAATTAAAAAACAATATGTATGTGATAATTTGGCTGGGCATACTGTCTTACGGCTTCCTCCGTATCACTGTATGTTTAACCCCATAGAGCATTTGTGAAATTAAGTAAAATCAAAGATCAGAGCAGAAAATGATACACCTACCTTAAGTCCCAGTGTTATAAATTTGGTAAAAAATGTAATTACTAACATACCAGTTGAGAGCTGGAAAAATTCACTACAGCACATTATAAAAATTGAAGACTCTTACATTTCTATCCAAAACAACATAAATCCTATTGTAATTATTCTCAATGATGACTCTGATAGTGAAACAGAATTAGATTTAGATATTTAGAATAAAAAATGTAATTATGTATAGATAATGCAGTTATAAATTTATTAAATCATTGCATATATTTAATTTCTTAATGTAATTTTAATATTATACTTACCTAAATAAACAATAAATTATAAATCTTTATATTATTAATGTCCGTCCCTAATGTTCTGTCCTTTAATACCTACCGATCCGCAGATTTATTGCTGTCGGCAGGTATAATCCATAAATGAAGGCAAGAGCTAACACGGTATACTTTGAGACAGACTATACGATTGGTCTCTTTTTTTTTCGTTTAATTAAATGCTGTCGATACAGGTGTGGAAAAAGCAAAGCCAAACATAGGAATAAAGCGTAATGTATCAAACAGAAACGAAAAACCCCTTTAACTGCGCAAGCGAACAAAGACAGACCATCGCAGTATATCGAGGCTCCTGTCGTAACGTGTTTACATAGCGGTTCGGTGAGCGAAGATTGGCGCTCATGAACGAGAATTTACGCAGGGTTGCCAGATTATATTGTTTCCTGGGAATTTCTTAGGGGGAAAAATATTTTTGTGGAGAATAACCGGGGATTTTAGATCGGACACAACTCGACGTAAACCTTAAAATCCAATTACATATTTTTAGCCTAAAATGTAAAACACATGTTTTACTAATGAGCGGCGGCGAAGCCCCTAAGAAATATTTTTCATTTTTCCTGAAAAATTCGCAATAAAAATTACTTCTGGAATTTTTTTTAAACAGCTTATTTTGGTCAATTTTAGAGATATGCCTTAGTCAGAAAAATTAAATCCCAGAAATAAAAACATGACCTACAAAAACAAATTCATTTTTGATTTGGGGTTGTTTTTTCGAAAAGTCTCAAGTTTAAGAGATTTGAGCCGAACGGACTGGCAACCATGCATTTACAATTCGCCGGCCCGACTACTCCCGCTAGTCCAGTAACAATTAAGCCTTTATTACGTCGCTCTTCGTTAAAATTAATATAATAGAACGAAACGATCATTTCCAAGTAAATAATTTAAATATCATTCCCAAAACTAAATTTAGATTTTGTTAAAAATAAAAAGAAAACGTTATTCAGTATCTGCAACTAAATAAATAAACAGTCACATTCTACTTTAATAAACAAAGACACAAAATTTTACAAGAGATGCTCAAAAAGGCCCCCATTTTGAGACAATAACCTAATCTGTTGTAAAATGCGGTTCGCGAATTTTCCCAAATTTCAGGGGTTACGCTTACTTCCGACCACTCTCTTCAGCCCTAGTCACAAGTCAAGCTGTATCAGATCGCGCGAGCGGCACGTATGTCTTAGATTGCATTCGTTCTCTCTCTGTTTTGGTGGATAATTTGTTTTCTTTGTTTTACTTGCGAAACGTCCATGTTCGACTTTGATCTTTCCACACCTGCATATAACGTAATCATTAATATCAATATGGTTTAAATACCACATTCCTCATCCCAATTTGTGCATTTCTTGTAAGGTTTTTCAAACATATTTATACTTTATAAAACAAGCTCAGGCATCCTTACCTTTATATAGTTGAATTTTTTTCGGATATGCAATTCCGACATTTTTTTGCATTCTTAACTGATGCACTTTTGCAGAGAGAAACAATAAATTTACCAAAAAAAGTCATGTGTTTTCTTATTTCAACTGTTACTTGTCACATTAATGACAAATTCCCAAGTTTAAAATTTTGCATTGTCAAAAAAAAATTAGCTTTGTGCGTCAAAAGTAAAAATGCCGAAAAAAATAGGAAATAAGCGACTAAACGAGCAAAGCCAGTCATTATTCTAAATTTATTGGCTTTTTTTATTGGTTGTTACTTTTCTTTCACTGAAAGCCACAATTTCTTTTACCCATTTTTGCAAAAAACTAATGGAGAAGTTAAAATGATTGCTCATTTCATCATTTAATATTTAATGGAAAAATTTTATGGTAATATGCTCTTTAAGTGCATACATGCGATAAATGGTATCCCGGATCTTGCTTTTTAAGTAGTCAGTGATCTTGATATGCTCTTTATTTCTTGTTGATGATACTTCTTTAAAACTTTTGTCCGATTCTAGTCCATATTTTTTAAATTAAATATTGCTCTTGCACTCACTTTTGTTGGGACAGCTGTTCTTTTCACCACATTTTGAAAGTTCAAGGCAATTCCTGCAGCTTATTGTTGTTTCTCCAGCTTAAAAAACGCCAATA
>JAHBCN010004240.1:0-66000 GCA_019359885.1 Listronotus oregonensis | reverse complement strand
TTTTTTTTTTCGCTTTTTTTTGTTTTAAAAATTTTTTTGGCTAAATTTGGGGAAAAAAAATTTTTCCCCAACTAATTGCCATCCACGAGGCTTTTTTGGAAAAAAGTTGGTTCAAAGCTTTTTTGTAAATTAGTTATTTAAGACCGCGGGTTTATTTTTTTAATTTAAATCGATACACACCAGACAGAAATATGACTGATTTTTTAAAAAGTTATATATTAGCTATTATGACTGTATAGTTATATAAAAGTGAAGTGTTTTTCTTGTCGGGCAAGTTTTTGTTTTATGTTTTGTTAAAAAAATATAACATAATAAATGAAGGTACGCCTCCCCCAAAAAAAAATTTAAAATAAACGAATAAGACGTGTATAAAAATTTTTTAAATAAAAAAAACCCCCAAGCAGTGTTAGTGGCTAACAGGTGGTTTAAAAAAAAATAATTTTTTTTATAAAGATTTTTAAAAGGGGCACATGTCATGTCTAAAGCTCAATTAACACAGTTTGAATTAATTAAATTGGGAAAATTTTTTTTACTTGTTTATCTTCTTTCCAATTTCACCCCCCCATAATTTAAATATATATATATATATATAATATAAATATATATATATATATATATATATATATATATATATTATATATTTAAATTTTTTCTTAAAAAAAAATTTTTTTTTTTTTTAATACAATTCTTGCTTGTAAAAAACCCCCCTTTTGGATGTTTTTTTTTCCGGGGAAGCGCCTTGCAAGAATTTTGTTTTAGTAAAAAAAAATATGTGCTAAGACCCTATTTCATTAGCAAATTTTAAAACCAATTATTCAAGCAGAAACATAATTACTGAGTGTTAAAGAAGAAAAGCACCTGTAAACAATGGTATTTTGACATTAATTAGTGTATTTAATAAAGAAAAAAATTTTTAAAAAAAGGAATTTTAAAAATTATATATATATATATATATATATATATATATATTTTAATAAAAAAAAAAAAAAAAAAAAAAAAAAAAAAAAAAAAAAAAAAACGTTAATGGAATAGAAAAGTATTAAAAAAAACCAATTTTTTTTTTTTTAATTATATTGTATTCAATAATAGTTTGGTAAGAAGTGTTAGAGTTTAAAGCATGATATATTATTTTAGTATGTAAGTACGTTATAATTTGTGCAAGACATTTATATTTAAAAGGGCTCAGCAAATGTGTCGACTTATATTTAATTTAAAAATTGCCATTTTTAAAAAAAAAATTTAAGAATAATTAGGATGTTATTGTAAACTGTTTTAAAAATATGATATTGACAATAAAATTAATAAACGATTGTTTCGAATAGTCGTTTCTTACTTTTATCAGGCCAAGTTTCCCAAATTTAAAGGGGCCCCAAATTTTAAAAAGCATGTTGGGGGTAAAGGGGGGGGTGCTTTTTTACTGTTTTAACGGGGGAAAATCGGGTTTTTCCCGACCGATAAAAAAAAATTTACATAGGTGTTTTTGGGTCGTTTTTTTAAATTAGATAAAAGGGGGAAAAACCCCCCCCCCCGAAATCCTATCGGCCCATTATAGGCCTTTTTTTTTTTTTTTTGGGCCCTTTTAAAAAAAAAAAAATTTATAAGTCCGTCATTTTTGACCCTTCAAAAAAAGGTGAAAAAATTCTTGGGGACTTTTTTGGGGGGCCTTTTAAATTTTCTCAGATTTTTAAAATTATTTCCAGTTTCTTTTTAAAATATATAAAGCTTATTTTTTTTTAAAAAAAATCATAGTTGGCCATGATCTAAAAAAAAATTTCTTATTTTTGCTTTCCCCCGATATATTATTATTCATACTTACTTTGAAAAATTCCCCGGGGATAATTCAGTTTTTTAATTTTTTGTATAGTAGGCCAGGGAAAAAAAAAACGGCCTTGTAAAAAAACAGGTAAATAATTTATCAATTTTATCAAAATTTTTATGGAACTCTGTTTTTTTTTGGGGGAAAAAAGTTGGGGGCGGGGGGAAAATTCCGGGGCCGCAAGTAAATTTAAAAATTTTTAATAGATTTCCTGAACTTTGTCATCCAGAAAAAAAAACTCTTTTAAGTTATAAAAAACAAATTTTAACAAATTACGGAAGATTAAAAAAAGCCGAGGCCAAAACGTATGCAGTTGATGAAAAATGAAATTCAAAAACTAAAAAAAATTTTTGGGGAGGTTTTAGACCACCCCAACACGTCTCATCGATCGGTAGCTGAGGTAACAGGTGTTTAGAAACTAAATTTTAAAAAAAAACCCCTTTAAAAAACACAAAATTTAAAACCCTTCCCCCGGGAAGAAAAGTTCATCATCTTCAGAATGGGGATTTCCAAAAAAGGGGGGTTTTTTTTTTTTTGGGGGGATTTTTTCAGTGCAAATTTAACAATAACTTCCCCCTGAACTTTATCTGGGGGAAATTTTTAAAAAAGATAAAAACAGGGGGGGTATAACGGTATAATTCATTTTTTATTGGGGGAAAAAAAAACCCCTATGTTATAGTGCCCGTAAACAAAAAGGACGGCAAGGTTTAAAATTTGGGTTGGGGGTTTTTGGGCCCATTTTTTTGGCCCCCTTTTTTTTAAAAAGTTTAACCGCAAAGATTATTGAATATTTTACAAACATATTTCCCCCTTTTTAAAGATTTGCCTTTTTGGGGGGTAAAAAAAATTTTCCCCTTATCAGCAAGATTTTTTCCCTCCGCATAAGCACAATTCAACGATTTTTTTAAACAAGAATTTCAAATTTTGGTACTAAAGGATTATACAAAGGCCTTTTAGGTCCTGGATTTTAAACCATTAGATTTTTTTTTTGGGGAAGATTGAAGGATATGTTTTTAAAGGAAAACTATCGAAACACGGAAGAGTTGAAGTAGGGGGCTTAGGCAAGCTTTGGTGATTGACCTGTTGAACTAATAAACCTTTAATGCAGTGAAAAAAGGGGGTTTTTATTATATATTGGGGAAAAGGAGCCAATTTTGAAACTATTTTTGGGAATTAATTTTTCCTAGGTTCTGCTTTTCATTTAAATGGTTTTAATTTTTTTGGCCCAAAATTTTTTTATTATAAAAATGTTTAAAAATTTTAAAAGGGGTTTTTTAATTTAATTGTATTTTTTTTTGTCTGTGTTTGATAGTTGACATGTTTGCATAGCCTACTTTAGCAAAAATGAAAAAACTGGTATGTTTTTTTCCCGACTTTGACAAGTCCCAAAATTTTTTCCCCGGCCACTATAGAAAAAATTAAAAAAACTAAAAATTTTTTTGCCTTTTTTAAAATAAGTATAATAATAATATATCTTGAAAAGAAAAAAACTGAGAATCCAAGGGTTTTCCCCTCAAAAAATTCCTTAAAATGTTTACACCGTTTTAAAAAAAAGACGGACTTACGTTTTTTTTTTAAAGGCCAAAAAAAAAACGCCCTATATCTGGGGTCCATAGAGATTTCGGGATGCGGTTTTACCATTCATCTAATTTCGAAAATCGAGCCCAAACACCTATTCAATTTTTTTATCTGGTAGGAAATCGATTTTCCTGTTAAAAAAGTTGAAAAGCACCCCCTGTATATAAAAAGGGGGGCCCTAAAAAAGGTTTAAAATATATTCAAAAAAACCGTGGGCGCATTAAGTGAAATAAAAGGCAGTTTATTAAAACAAGAGTTTAAGATTTGAAGGTTTTAATGGAAAGGAAAGACCTCTACAGATTAAAGATTCGACAACTTAGACAATTTAGGAATAAAGGTACAACCAAAGTTGAATGATTGGAGTTTTTTCAATTGGAAGCCCCTATTGGAAATAATATTGGCTGGTTCCTCGAAGCAAAAGTCGTAAAAATACTGTGAAGCATTAAAGAGGGACAGGTTCCCAACAGCTTGTCAATGGTTAAGAGGAGGAAGCTTTTTTGTTAGATAAAGTCATTAACAAAAAAAAATTTTTTTCTTTAAGGGAGGGGTAAATATGTTTCGAAAAAAGGGCCCTTTTTTAAAAAATTTTTATAACATATCTTTATTATAGATTTTTTTTTAAATTTGTATTTTTTTAAACAACATTTGCAAAATTTTTTAAAAATGTTTTAAAAAAATAAAGAAATAACGGATTTTTTGCAGTACTTCATTGGTGCCTCAAAAAAAAAAAAAATTCGGAGACCGGGATTCCTCAGCACTGGATTTTTTGAAATAAAAAAAAAAATTGTTGTGGTTAGTTGTGTTTAGTTGTGGTTAGTTGTAATTAGTTTCTTTTTTAATTGTAGCCGAGTTTTTTTTTATTTTATCAATTTTTGAATTTTTTTAATCATTTTGAAGTTGAAATGTTGATTTTTTGACAATAAAATAAACCCAATTTTTATTGTAAAATTGATACTAATTAAAAAATGAAAAGAAACTCAACGTCTATTGATAGTTATTTGTATGTAGAATATACAGTGTGATTCATAAGGAAATGTCAATACTTTAGGTACGTATTCAGGGTCCAAAATAAACATAAAAATCTATACAAATATGAGTCCGCAAGGCCTCCGTTTTCGAAATACAGAGTGTTAAAGTTTTTTTTTACATTTTTTTTTTGAAAATTATAAAACCTCTTATGTTTTGCTGAACATAATTAAAAAATAGTAATTTTATTATAAATTTAAAAAAATATTGTTTAACTATACATTTTGTTTCATTTTTTTTTTAATTTTGCTAAAAAACGGTTGCTCATATCATCTTTTAACAGGTATACCTTTTTTACGTAAAAATGACAAAACAATTATTTAATTTACTTAAAAATATAATACAGGGCCGTACCATAAAGTTGTGATTATTCAAAATAGTAAAAAGACGTGTAGGTGGCTCCCCCTACAAGTAAGAACCGTAATATGATTAGATTCGAATCCGTCATACCAAAAAACCCCCGGATACCAATTTTTACTCCAATATTAACATTGTCATAGATTTTATTAAAAAAATGGAAAAATTAACTAATAACTTTAACACCCTGTATTTCGGAAACGAAGGCCTTGCGGACCCATATTTGTATAGACTTTTATGTTTATTTTTGGACCCTGACTACGTACCTGAAGTATTGACATTTCCTCCTGAATCACCCTGTATATACAAGTTTTTAAAACGATTGGTTGAGTAGTTTTACAGTAAAAGAGACTTTCAAAATTACATGATTAGGAAAATCACTATAAAGTTTTTTAGGCTCACGCAACTAAGTTGGAGCAACGGTCAATAAAACCATCATAAATCCGTCAATTTTGCTCCAATTGACCTTAAAATTTAATACAATGTTTTGAGATGTTATACATTTAAAATTTTAATAAAAAAAATGAAGAAAAAAGTTTTAAACTTTATTCCCCTCCCCTTAAATGAAATCTATATTGGAACTTAGCAGACCTCGTTTTGACCTGACGTCAAATATAATGGACCAGGCGTGAATTTTAAATTATAATTTTGCCAAAACTTATTTTTTGTAAAAAAGGTAATAAGGAGATTTTTCTCTAATGGACAAACGAAATTTTACGTATCTTTTAAATTAAAATTAATTTTATGCAAGGATCCATTGTGGGAAACGCACCAAAAATACACATGCAAGTATATACTACTTTCTAAAGATAAGGTCTTTTAGGGGATTTATCACTAATGTCACATTATTTGCACGTACAAAGAATATTACTAAAATGTCAGGAGTACTTCCATCCTACCAAAAGGTTATTTGAGTTTGCGCATGGGTAGCTATTAGTTATTAGCTTAAACAGCTTCTATTTTCCAACTTAAAAGTTTCTATTTATTTATTGGTCCCTTTTATACGGCAAAACCCTTCAATCAATTTAGGTTTCAATTTCACAAACTTTGTTGAAATTCTTTAGTCGGTATGTTTGCTCTTTGCCCTCAAGAATCTGTTAGCGGGCTGTAAATGTCCTTTTTTATTCTTTAAAGGATAAGCTAAATTCATTTATCTTTGTTAACTGGAAAGGGTCACGGATTGGATGAATTATTTTTCCGCAAGGAAGAAAACCTTTCCCAAGGATAAACAACAGTTTTGATTTATTCCCATTTATTCAGTGAAACTTAATACTTGATGGAATATTAAATTGCATTCGTAAAACCCATTTTATTTACTTTGGTCTAGGGAGTTCCCTAAGCATCGATACCGAAATAATATCACAATAAAAATTGATATTTGTGTTCACAAAAACTAAACAATTAATAGGTATTTATGGTACTAGTGTGTTATTATACATATAAGTCCCGCGAGAAAAGTTTGGCTAATTTTCTCGAATGACTTATAAAGATATTTTTGCAATTGAAAAAACAAAAAAAAATAATTAGGTCCTTTAAAAGCAAGTTAAACCCAATTTGTTACTTTTTATTAATTTATAAAAGTCTTCTGCAAAGTAACATTTATTTTAATCTCACTGGATAACAACTTTTTAAGTAATCATAAAAAAGCATTTTTGTTTTTTACTTATTTCTAGCTTTTAATAATTATCTAAAACTTATTTATTTGTATATGATACACATATTAGTTTACCTTAAATACCATGAAAGCCAATTTATAATAATAATCGTCTTTTTTCTTGTCACATTACATAAATGCTTGGTGCCTAAGTGCTAACGTACCCTGGGTGTCTTAAAGAAAACATATGTTATTCACGTTATGATATTATAGTTCTCACTTGTTTTTTTTGAAGAAAAATAAGGATAAATAGGCTAGAAATAAAGAAATTTATACCCTGTTGTCATTTGTTTATGTCTGAGGGCATTCCCAGTCTGTCACAGGTCAGGACATTCCTGAGGAGACTGGTGCTCTCCATATGACACGCCTGCGGTTTGTTACTGACCGCTTGATAGAGTCTGTAGGTTGCCCACCTTGCCTCTCTCTCCAGGTTATATATTATTGTTAAAAATAAGTTAAAAATAACATGTGAGCCAAAATATTTTGAAATTTTTACAAATCTAGCATACAACTTTGCTATTAAGGTAAAATCTCGTATCTCTTAAAATAGCAAGATATTCCTGTAACACTGAATCTGGCAAACCCGGTATATGTTTTTCTGAAGAGTAATACTGACAAAAAACTTGACGAGAACAAAAAAGTGGAAAAATATGTGTAAAAATCCACGACAAAAGAACATCATCTTAAAATGTGTTATTATGTTAAGTGCCCTTATCGTGTCTCTGTTCTTCCAAAGTATACTGCCAGATTTAGGTTAAAATCCTCTTGAAATTTATCGGGTGTAGTTCGGCAAAATCCTTAAGATTGCTTTGAGAGCTTAACAATAAGTATCTACAAGCTCCTAAGACTCACTTTTCAGGGTCAATGATATATAGAGCTGCCAATATTTGAGCATTATATACTACGTTCTTAAAAACCTTAATTTGTCTTTTTGCGTACTTTTTACTTTTTCTAGTACGTAGTAGACACAAAGTAAATCTACGCATATTATTTTATAAATTTTATGATTTTTCCGAGCCAAATATTTTTTTTCTTAGTAGGTAGGATCGTGGGTTCTGAGTAATTATTTAAAATGTAGTATTACTTAACTTAACATTTGTTGTTTCTTTCTATTTTTTTTTACCGTTTTAAAATTATTTATTGTAAATTTTTTCTACGTTTATTTATGGAAAAATATATTAGTACTCTGTTTAAAATTTAAAGTCTATTAAACCCCTTATTAATGGAACAAATTTATAAATAGGTAAATAGAAATATGTTAAAATAGGTGTTTATGTAACCACAACTAACCACAACTCTTCTGTATAAAACGTGGCAACACGTAGGTGCAAAGAAAAGCTTTTTGCACGTATTACATGGAATATTTTTTTTCTACGAGCGTGCGGAAAATGGTTCTTCCCACATTATTTTTTGTGTAAGAAGAGAGTATTCCCGGACTAGTGCGGGAAGGTATATTATTCCCGCACTAGTGCGGGAAGAGTTTGCAAACATTAAATGAGGCGTTGAGAACTAGACTGGACATCCAATTAATGACTTAAATGGAAAATTGGGTTTAAAAAAATGTTTGGTTTTTTAGGTGAAGGTTTTCTGAAATTGGAAATGCATATTAATGCACTATTTAAGATTTTGTGGATGTTCGTTCTGGCTCTCAACACCTAAAATAATGAGTGTGACGTTAAATAGGTGTATTGTTGATTCCCCAAGTTACCTTCGGTTTCTATGATGATAAGTTTTTATTGATTTACGAAATAATTTCAAAGTGTCAAGTATATTCTTATATGAAACAGGAAACAGGAAATTCCGCAAGATGTTTTGCATTCTGCTTATTGCACAGAAATTTAAAAGTTTTTAGATAAAAAAAAAAGTTAATAAACTGGATAAAGGGGGGTTTAAAAAAGCATTTTTTCCCCAAATTTCCCCAAAGAAGTTGAAACCATCTCAAACGGTCTAAAAAAACGAGAAAGTCTTTTTTTGACTTTTTTAAATTTTTGTTGAATCAGTTTTTTTGGGAATTTTTTTTTTTTTAATTCCATATATAAAAAAAATTTTTTTTTTTTTAAAAAATAAAAAAAAGTTAGTATCAAAAGGGCAAAAAACGTCAAAAAATATTTAAAAAAATGATAACTAATCAATCAAATTTAAAAAAAATGCAGATTCTGTTTTAACTCAAAAAAAAAAAGGTGTTTCATAAAACGTCATTGATTACAATTTTAAAAAACGCTTTCCCGTGTTCAAAAAAAAAACGCAAAAAAATGTCATTTTTAGCCATGTTTACTAACCAAAACGCGGGGGAGTAGTTCCCCTTTTAACTTTTTTCCTTTAAATTTGGGAAATTTTTTTATAAAACACAAAGGTAGTTTTGGATTTAAGAGATTTCAAAGATGCTGTAGGAGAAAAACTCAAAAAAAAGTTATAACCCCCTTGAAATAAGACCAAATAATTTCTACGATTGGATAGACAAAAAGTACAAAGAAAAAAAAAAGAAAACCGAAAACGTCTCTTTTTTTTCTGAAATAACATCAGTTGTTGTAAAACGTGGAAATAATTTTTTTAAATTTCCCTAAGAACTACAATATGGCTAACCCCAAGGGGGATTTTTTTGGGTTTAAAAATGAAAAAGAAGGAATCCTTCTACCGCCACCAAAAAAATCAAGTTGGGGTCATAAATAAACCAAAAAAAAAAACAATTAAGAAACTTTTGCCTTTTTAAGGGAAAAAAAAAAAACCATTTAGCTGATTTCGTTGGGGGGAAAACCTTAAATTCAATGATCCAATGAATCCTTTAAAAAATTTTTTTTTTTGTGTATTATTATTATTTTTTAAATATTTTATATCCATATATTTTTTTGATAAATACTTTCTTTTTTTTCATATCTTTAAAAAGTTTTGGGGTTTTAAATTATTTCTTTACATATTTTTTGCATAAACTTAAATTACACGTATTTACTTAAAAAAACCCCTTTTTAAATATAAAAGATATTAGAAATGTTAGCAGTTTTTTTTAGGTCAAGGGGTCATTTTAGCAAACTTATTCAGAATGTATTGAATCAGTCAGTATTTCCGGAAAAAGGAGGGAAAATCAATTCTTCCCCCCCAATTTAAATCAATGGCGGCACATCAAAAGCTACCAAAAAAAACCGCAGTAACTAGGTCAAAAGTTGCAAGTTACTGCATTCCTTATTAGCAAATGTTCGATTAAAAAAAATGAGATACTAAACAAAAACGCATTTTCAGCAATATTACTTTATCAAAATCAAAAGTTATAAAAAAACTTGTTTAATAACGTCATAAGAACTATATTTAAGTGTATCAATGTTGGTCAAAAAAATTTTTTTCCCCTACAAAACACGCTTAAAAAATTTTGGGCGTTTTTCTCAAAAAATAACCTATATGGGCCAGATATTCCATGATAAAAACGATGATAAAACTGAAGCGAAATGTGGACATCAGCAAACCCCTTTTAAAAGGAATTGCCTTTATCAAGCAAAAAATACCCCGGGTTTAAAAAACCAAAAAAAAAAAAACGTTGACCAAAAAGATGTCACCAAATTTTTTTCCCCAAACCCCGGTAACGAATTTTTTTCCCTAAAATTGGGGGGGGTTTTTGTTTTTCTGGAAAATTGGGGGTTGCCAAGAGCAAACAAATTTAACTTTTTTGGTGACACAGAAGATAGAAAAAAAAATCTTAGTGGTTAACTAAGGGGACAAAGACACATGTAACAAGAACCCCTTTTTTTTTTCCGGGGTTTAAAATATATTTACCCCCTACAGAAATTATATAGAATTTCCATCCCCAAAAATGGGGATCGAAATTCTTTTTAAATTTTAAAAAAAATGCGGTCGTGGGGATAAACAAAATCGGAAAAATTTCCTCCCCATATAAACCGGGGGCCTTAACTCCCCTTTAATTCTTCTGGGGGAAACATTAAACCTAAAACGGCACGGGGCGAAGGATGGAAATCTTTTCGGTTTTTAGAAAATTATATAGATTAAATATTTAAAACAAAAATAAATTTAAAAAATTTTTAAAAAATAATTTTTGAAAAAAACCATAAACCCCTCGAGCCGAGTGAATTTATGGTATAAGCCTGCATCTACAGCTACTACTTACAGTGATACCATAAGTTCTGGTTTACCATCTGCTCAAATCGTCCGCTTGATTTAGCTTCTACCGTAAATGTACAACATATGACAAACTATACTTTTGATATAAATTCTTATAAATAACATCATAAAACAGTTAAAAGTCTTAGTTTTTATAACACTATTCATTATTATTACTGTTTAATTAATTTTTAATTTTATCTTCTTACTTGCATTTTATTTAAAACATATTTTTTGTGTCATCACCCTTAGTACGCTTGTAGAAAAAATATTGTTCCTAACACTTGCGAGAAGAAATTTCAGGCACTCGGGTGTTTTCTTCCTGGACTGGTTAGGAAAATAGTTATTATAAAATCGTTCTGTTGTCAGTTACATCTACCTAGATATATTTGTATTGTTAATATAGCGGAGTCACCTTAGCCCAAAAAATGTTAAAACCTCGGAACCCAGCGACTGTGTAAAAAATTTAAAATAAACTATTGAACTTAATAGTTTATATCCTCTATAAAAATGTTTACCCCTCAAAAATTGCCGCTTTTTCCCTGGGGGTGGAATTTTTTTAATCAAAAATAAGTACGGAAGTGGATAAATTGACTTAGCAACTTTTTTTTATAGTTTTTTCCGAAAGGCATTACTTTTCGAGTTATTCGCAGTTGAAAATGTTAATTTTTCAACAAAAAAAAAACACGTTTTCAGACGGTTTTTCGCAAATAACTCGAAATGTAAGCATTTTATCAAAAATATCGTTCTTACTAAAAATGTAGCTTATAAAAAAACAACAAGAATCGTGAGCTTATGATGTCCATAAACCCAATACAAACGGAGTTATAGCCTGTTGAAGGTTGGTTCTTATTATAACCAAAAAACGATACATTTTTCGGGAGAAGCTCATAATACCTTTTTTGAAGTATTGAAAAGACCTCTATTTTTGTTTTTTATAAAAGTCTCTAGCGCTAAAATTAAGTGAGTTATGGCTAAAATGAAGTTGATCTCTATTTTTTTTTATTAAACAAATGTGAAAATCATTCCCTAATTACCACCCCAATTGAAAATAATCTTTGTCACCTTACAATTTACTTTTTTTATGTATTTGTAATATGCTTAGGAAGTTTGACTGGTTTAAAGTGCATATTTTTTAAAAAATTTAAGCCTAAAGTGAAAGAGACATTTTTTTTATTTTGAAAAAAATAGCCTTTTCTTCAAAATAACTCAAAAACCCTTAATGATGCGTAAAATTTTGTAGAACCTAAAATTGTAGGTTTTCTTTACCAAAAATTTTCGTTTTGTTTTTGTTTACGTATTTTTAAGGATTTTTGAGATATTTTGAAGAAAAGGCTATTTATTTCAAAATTACAAAAATGTCTCGTTCACGTTAACCTCAATTTTTTTCAAAAATATGCACTTTAAACTGGTCAAACTTCCTGAGCTATTACAAATACAAAAATAAAGTAAATTGTAAGGTGACAAAGATTATTTTCAATTAGGGTGGTAATTAGGCGGTGATTTTCACATTTTTTCATAAAAAAAAATAGAGATCAACTTTATTTTGGCCATAACTCGCTTAATTTAAGTGCTAAAGACTTTTGTAAGAAACACAAATAAAGGTTTTTTTAAGTACTTTAAAAAAGGTATTATGAGCTTTTCCCAAAAAATGTATCGTTTTTTGGTTATATTACGTTAAAGGCTATAACTCCGTTTGTATTGGGTCCATGGACATCATAAGCCCACCATTCTTGGTATTTTTTTATAAGCTACATTTTTGGTAAGAATGATATTTTCGATAAAATGCTTACTTTTCGAGTTATTTGAGAAAAACCGTCTGAAAACGTGTTTTTTTAGTTGAAAAATTGACATATTCAATTGCGAATAACTCGAAAAGTAATGCCTTTCGAAAAAAACTTTATAAAACAAAAGTTACTTAGAATTAGTCAATTTATCCACTTCAGTACTTATTTTTAATAAAAAATTTCACCCCCCAGAAGGGGTGGCATTCACCCCCAGGGAAAAAGCGGCAATTTTTGAGGGGTAAACATTTTTATAAAGGATATAAACTATTAAGTTCATAGTTTATTTTACATTTTATACACAGTCGCTGGGTTTCGAGGTAATAATCTAAGGTGACTCCGCTAATAGTATTGTTATGTTATCATGGTATTGTTATACTATAATAAACATAAGTGTTTAATTTTATTTCAAATTGTACTGCATAAATGCAAAACTTAAGCGATTCTAAAGAAGTTCCAGATGATGTAAGGGTAAAAGCTGAAGGGACGGTATTAAGACTGATCCCGGTGAAGTGAAAACTAATATACAAAGCGGCTTATAAAAGGCTTATGGTTTGGTGTCAAGTAAAGTCAATAGTACGGGATCCGAACTGGAGGCGACCCTAACCCATCTGCCAACCGGATAAAAATTATTTTTTATCTCATATTGTATGTATACAATTGTATTGCGAATGAATGCCTTAAAAATTTGGTCAAGGCAATTTTTTTTTTATTTTTGGGACCCTCCGTAAATTATCAATTTTTTTTATTCTACATGACAGTACGGATATTCCACTAACATTTTTTTTCTTTAATTTTATAAATAAAAATTTTAATAGGTATATTCTTAAATTTTAGATTTTAATTTACTAAAGGCTTTACTTATAAAATAAAAAAAGTAATATTTTAGTACTGTAATGTAGAACAAAAAAATAAGAATTAATATTATACAGGAAGTATTAAAAATTTTCATTTTTTTTTTTAAATTAATCATAGCCTTGACCATAATTTCTTAGGCACCACATTGGCAATACATTATTTGTTTACATCCTATATTTGTTAAAAAATAATTTTCATCCGGTTGGCAAATCGCTGAAGGTGGTCTCTAATTTAGATCCTAGACTACAATTAAAAAATATACTGAAACTATCCTCTTGGCATATTTTCCCAAATCAAAGAAGTAAACCCATAAACTTTATTGTTTGAATTTTCTATGATAATATCAATGTTTTTTTGTAACACATAAACATTTAGACCTATTTAAGGTTGGCGGCATTTTATTTAATTTAGTAGGATATCGGCCAAAAAGGTCAAAAGTTTTTTTAAAGAAGACATAAACAATTGTTTGTAATGATTTATTAATTTTTATGAAACCTTAAAAAGTTTATAACAGGAAATATAAATAAGGTTACCAAATATAAACAATAATAATAAACATTAAACCAACAAACTGTAACGTAAAGTACAAAAAGTGTATATACTAACATTATTAATTATAATGATGATTTTGCCAAAAAATATGTTTTTATATATTTTTTTACAATTGAACCATTTATACTATTTTTAATTTGCTTTGGTATGTTATTATACATTAAAATTCCATTCTCTAAAAGCGATTTGTATCTGTCTGGTATTATGTTGATATTACATTTGTTACTGTCAATTTTATATTTGAATGTTCTTCTTTAATGTGTATAGTCTAAATAACTGTCAAAATTTTTAACTTATATAAATGATCTAGATCCAAGTAACTTCTTGGATTATACAAATTTATTGTTGGTTTTAAAAATGACAGTTTTACATTTAATAACTTTATTTTGCAGTTTTTTTTAAGGTAGTACCGATAAATTAGCAGCTCCCCAAGTTTAAATTAAATATTAAAATTTTTAATAAAAAAATGCAGAATAAGTATTTTTTAAATAGATCAATAGTATGTAGTTACGTGTTTTATTCAAAACACCTTTTAATAGAGATATACTATTTCTAAGATTTTTTATGATTTTTCCAACCAAAATTTTTATTTATATTAAGTTCTAATCACTCAATTGATCTGGAGTAATTTATTTTATCACCATTAAATATTATAGGGGTGAAATATTTATTTTTTTTTAAATTATCGTTAAGAAAGTTTTTTTTTTAATTTTGTGTTAGTTTAAGAGAATAAAGCCAATTTTGTATTTTTTATAAATTATTTGTTAATTAAAACTAAAGAAGACTGTCATTTAAAAATTATACTTTTTTGCACGATTTTATGTAAAGTATGTTGTCTGACATATGCAAAAAAAAAGAAAAAAATTGTAGGGGCATTTATATCTTTACTATAATTTATTAACCTTATGTTAATTTAAGAAATTGTTTAAACTGTACGGTTCATTTTAGTGAAAAATTGTAATTTGTTCATCTGTTAATAAATAAGTAAAATTGTGCATGAAATGTTGGCTATATATTTAAATTACAAAGTATTTTTTGAATTATTGCAACAAAGTCTTTTTTTACTAAAAAAGTATTACCTTTTGAAAAAAAAGTAATTTTTAAAAATTTTTTTTCAAAATTTTATAAAAAGTATAGTGTCTGACATAAGCCAAAAAAGGGGATTGTAACGACATGTATTTTTTTACTATAAAATTTAAAATTTAAGCAAAGGTTAATGACAATATTGCGCAATCAAATACCTAATAGAAATTAAATATTTTAAGAAATGTGCGTACAAAAATAGCCTTTTTTTATTTATTTCTTATTATTTAAATATGTTTTAAAAGGATATTTCAAAACAATTTCTTTTGTGGAAATTTTACTGCTGTAATAAGATATAGTTTTTAAATTAAATAAGTACGGATTCTAATCAGCGAAAATTTCGTTACTAATTAGCAGGCTAATCACATAGTAGTATAGTAATCTTAAACCTTAAGCTACTCTAAGGTTTGTTTAAATTTTAGCCCAAAATTAACTTGACTCTAAATACGAGCTTAATGAGGCACTTGTGCAAATAATATATGATCAGCTCTTTCGATTTCAAGTAACAAATAATTAAAAACAAAAGTAAAAAAAAATGCGACTTAATATTTATAAAGGGTTTTCCAATAAAAACGATATGATTTTAAAATTAAATAAAATGCAAATGATTTCGGATATAACCACACTTTTATATTATCTTGAAGTACAATCGATAACATTTATGTTTTGAATAGCAAGTCGTGTGTCGTCGAGTGAATTCGACGAATCCAATTTTCGAAGACTTTGTGCAATAAATCGGGCGTAATCTCACGAATGCAGCGTTCAATGTTCAATCTCAAAGCATCAAGGGTTTGTGGCCTGTTTGCATAAACCTTAGATTTTAAATAACCCCACAAAAAGTAATCTAAAGGTGGCAAGGCAACAGTTGAATTTCTTGAAATTATCCTATCACCAAACTTTTATTGCAATATGTAGCGCCGTCTTCCTGGAACCACATATCTTCTAAATTAAATGCAAATTTGGCCATAAAAAGTTGTCAACATCTTGTTCGATATTGTTTACCATTCACTGTAACGAAATCTCTAACCTCATTTTGGAAAAAATGGTTTAACGATACCACCATGCCATAAATCACACCATACAGTTACCTTTAGGGGATGCAAAGGCTTCTCATGAATCTGTTGTAAATTGGTTTCACACCAGAAACGGCAATTTTGCTTATTTACGTATTCACTTAACCAAAAATGAGCTTTATCTGAAAAAATATTTTTTCGGCAAAATTGTTATCCCGTTTAAGTCGCCCCAAATTCCAACCAGCAAATTTGCGGCGCCGACGATGGTCCAGTCGCTTAAGTTCTTGGGTCAAAATAATCTTATACGTGTGTAAATTTAAATCTTTTTGCAAAACTCGCCAATTTGTTGTTTTTTTTTAAGTCCTTACTCTTGAGCATGACAAGGAATGATAAATTTGGATCTTCTACAACACTATCTTTTACAGCAGCAACATTCTCAACAGTTCTGGCATTTCGGCGTCTAACTGAAGTTTTTACATCGTGAAGAGTAAAATTACTTTCAAATTTCTCAAGAGGCGACGAATGGCAAGCACAGAAGGGCGATTATCTAGACCAAAGTTTCCGCGAAGTGCGCAAAAAGTGTTCACAAAAGAACGACCATTTTCGTAAAATTTTTGGACAATAACCAGACGTTCTTGGAGTGAGTATTTAGCAATAATAAATTGTTAGAGTTTACTAAACGTAAATGACAACTAGTGACAGGTATAACTTTATTACCATGGTTACTAAATCATTACAAAATCATATCATTCTTATTGGAAAACCCTTTATTTTCATGATAATGGGCAATAAAACAAAAAGGGTTTCGTTTACTCATAAATAACGGGTATGTTTAAAACAAAAAAGGCTTTTTATTTAAAAATGTATTTTTATTTAAAAGCAAAAAAACTAAAAAACATTTGGGTGTCCATCGTGAAAAAGTAAAATATTTTTTTTATTTCGTACTTTCTGGTAGACCTTTCAAGTTCGGTAAGTTAGTAATTACAGTATTAGAGCCGGTAAGTGTCGCTATGGAACACCTAGCGGACTGTTTTAGTTTTTATAAATCTAAAACTTAAAAGCCCTATTTTCTCGTTCATCAATATAATATTTGTTATTTTTACATAATAAAACATACTTGTTAGTACGTTTAGAGTATGACTCGTCTACTGCCGTCCATAATATTAATCATACTGTACAAGAACCTACTGACAAAATGAAATACATTTTCTTTTTAATAATAAAATAATTAGGTCTGCAGGAAATGCTAGTAATTGTCTAAAAACAATGCGCTCCTAAACTTCCACCCATCTAAACTAGCCTCTTTCGAGTCTAAATCTTCTTCTTTCAGTTGTGAAACTCATGTATTTTTTCTTAGTTGTTGGCAAGGTAGTAAAAAAAACTTATTAATTTTCAAATTTTTAAATATTCGGCAAAACACAAAGTTATCCACGACAGCACAAAAGATCCATAGCAGATTTTTTGTATTTGTTTAAGATTTCTAATAAATTCCATTCCATTCGATTTGCTCTTGATATATCTGAGGTCTTTGACCATAATCTGTTCACTTTTAATTAAGAAAATACTTAGTTAGTAGTAGTTAGTAGATGTTACTGACTCTTAAACCAATGTAATCCATTTATATTTTTGATGTAACCATATCACTGACTTTTTAAACCAATGCAATACATCTTTGTTCAGGTATTTTTCTTATGGCTGGTTGCACCAACACTTTTTGCGACACTTCAGTTCTTAAGCATTAACTAACATTAAGTTTTAAATGTTTCTTGCACCAGCTAAAATTGGTCCTTATTGGTCCCTTAACTTTAAATTTAGGCTTTTCTGTGCTTAGTGATCCCTTAAGTAATTTGAAGTTGACATTTGACAAATATTTTGTTTTTTGTTTATTTATTTTTCGTTTTAAGTTTTAAATAATTATTTTGGTAAAAATTATGTTAAAACGAAGTTTTTAAACAATGGTGGTTTGGATTGTGATATTATAAATACGATGTTAAATAGATTTCCAAGAAGAATGTAGAAACAGTGAATTTTTATAACCTATGGCATTTTTCAGGTTTTTTAGCTTTTTTTATTCTTTTGGACATTGCTCTGTTATTTTTAAAAGGGACCGTTTTGACGAGATGGATAATCTTACATTTTTCAAAAGGTTCAAATTAACGAAGCCAACAGTGCTCAGCTCACTTGAGCAAATCGAAGATGAGCTTCAGCTTAATGTTCGAGTAGACGTCGGTACATCAAAAGGTATGTACACACCGAAAAAACAAACAAGAACAAACATCAGCGAACAAAGGTTGTTCTTCAGTGTAGACAGTTAAAACGGCGAACAAACGTTTGTTTGTTCTTGTTCGCACATGTTCCAGTGGACGTCGGTACATCAAAGAGAACTTTTGTTTTTATGGTCATCCATAACTATTCCAACTAGTCGAACAAGAGTAAACAAACATTTGGTTGCGCTATGTAGACAGAAAAAGCGAACAAAAAACACATACAAAGAAAGTGAACAAGAACAAATGTTTGTTTTTGTTTGTTTTTTCGGTGTGTACATACCTAAAGAGAAATACATTTTGTTCGTCGTCATCCATAACTTTTCCAACTGGTCAAACGAGAGCGAACAAATATTTGATTGCGCTATGTAGACAAAATAACGCGAACAATAAACAAAGAACACATACAAACAAGGTGAACAAGAACGAATATTTGTTCTTGTTTGTTTTTTCGGTGTGTACATACCTTAAAAGACAAGAAGCTGGTACAACGTTCTTTAAACCTAGTACTGTTCGGACGATATAGACAAATAGTTTTATTAAAAGTTAACTGTAATAAATAAATTAAAAATCTAATTACACGTTTACTGTTGAGTGATTCAATAATAGATCTGGCTTGGTGCAATCCATGAAATATGAAGATTTGACTCCCCCATTACGTATATAAAGGTAATTAGAAAACCTTAGAGGAAAATTGTGTGTTATCTTTGTGCCTATTAATTTGGGTCTAATCACGCCGCTTTGAAATTAAATTTTTCTGTTTATAAAAACAAGAGAAATACACCTTATTAAAAAGAAGTAACCAAATCGACTATTTATATTTTAGCAACCTAGCTTCCCATCAAAGAAGTTGTATCACGAGAGGCACTTTCTTAGGTTTTTTTTTAATATATACCGATTAATTTTTAAATAATTCTGCATCGATTGGTGCAAAATAAAATTTATAAACAATTTAGTCCCGAAGATATTTAATTGCAAAGATAGTGTTTTTGAGGCTTTTATACATTGTACTGGAATAACGAAAATTTTACTTACATATATAATTTAACTCTCAAACTTCTCTTGGAGTGTTTATGAAAAACTTAAGTAATATGAAACAACAACTAAGGAATTCGCGCCATTGTCTAATGTTTCAATGTTTTTTGGTCTGTTAGGCCGGCGTCGATTGTCGGGTTGACTTGACGTTTCAGTAGTTCGCATACTGTCAACCAGGAAGCAACTTCTGAAGATGCCAACTGCTCGTTTTGGCGAAACGTCAAGTCAATCAGACAATCGACGCCGGCCTAACAGCCCAAAAAACATTGAAACAACTAAGATTTTTTAAAAATTAGTCTCAATAATTGTTACAATACAGTTTTTAATATAATTATTAATAAATATTAACAAATTAATCTCATTGGACCCGTGGAATAAATACACAAAAATTTGTGGGGTTTGAAGTAACGACGCAGTGGAACCAACTCATAAAACGTGCAGGAAAAAATTGAGTTAATAAAAATTGTTCAGAATCAATCACGAAATACGATTAATCTTTTTCAGAATTTTTGAATACATTTTCGGACCTCTAAAAAAATGGCTAAATAGAAAAATTTGGAGACTTATGCAAAAATCCCGAAAAAATTTATCCATAGTCCTGAATGACTCTTAATCATTTTTGTGCAAAAAATCTTGTTTTGTAAAAGCGAGCATGTTCGACATAACGGGTATTTATCATTAAACAATAATTGACCAATATTTTACCAAAAATTGTTAGCTTTGAAAAAAAAATAGATTAAAAAGTCTTTGTGATCTTTACCTTAATACTTGCTAAAAGACCATGTCTGCCGAAATCCAGAAAAAAGTTATACATTTTTTTGCATAAGTCTCAAAATTTTTCATTGGTGTAATACCTGCGCCTAGATTTTAGTTAAAGTTTTTTTCCATAGTTAAGAATATTATTGGCAAAGCATAACACACTCTTCCTAAGGTTGACCTACTTCTTATAAAAATATACCTAATCCTAAGTAGCAGATGTTTCCTTGAATTTCGAGTTCCGGTAATATTTGTTAAGGGACTATAGCCCTTACTAAAGTTTAGTTTAAAGTTCGTGTCAGCCCTTTAAGTTAACTTGAGGCCATGGAGATAAGTGAATATTTTAGGGTACACGGCAAGTTACAGTAACTTTATTTACAACTATTTAAAAATTTAAACTGGATAAATTAAACATATGTATAAAAGTATCATTAAAAAAAATAGTTTTTTAAACTTAATCAAATAACATTTTTGATCTTGCATTATTAGCATAAATGTTTTTCTCTTTACTCTTTCACAGTCCACGAAGGCTTAAAGCCTAAATACTAGCGTACTTAAGTGAAGTTCTGACACAACATCTGATTTTGGGCAACTTTAAGGGCCTTCATCGGTAGGCGAACGGCGCCGGCGACACTATTAACTTCGTTGTATAGTCTGTCTCAAAGTATATCGTTATGGCTTTTGACAGACCATACCCCAATAAACCTTTAACGATTTTATTACCTATTGTTATTGGGTAAACCCATTTGTTCATAAGAGCAGGGGTGGGCCACGTATTTCTTGAGTATTAACCATTAGGCATATAAATATTTTGGCTAATATTTTAGTGGCAGTGTTGAATAACCGTTTTTACTGTGCGTTTCGAAAAAGTTGTTTTACGAGAATATAACTATGTCGCGTCGAAATCATTTGTCATTAGATGCAAAAAAGGTTGTGAAAAATGTGTATGAAACTTTAATCAGTAGAGGTCTAATTAAACAAGAAGCTTTAAAAGAAACCTGTCTACTTACAAAAACTCCAATATCATCGATAGGGGATATTATTATTATTAGTGGAGAATTGAACAAAAGAAAAAAACGCAGTGATTTTTAATCTCACCGTATAGACAAGTGTGATCAGGACCTAATAAGAAGGAAAATATATTGTCTTTATGAAAGCGTTATAGTTTTTTTTTTTTTATTATATATATATATATATATAAAATATATATATATATATATTATATATATATATAAAAATATATATATATATATATATATATATATATATATATATATATATATATATATATATATAGTATATTAAAGTTATTCCTACTTGGATAAACTGAAGAAGAAGCTAGACGAAGACGAAACCAATATAAATATTAGCCGTGCCACCCTCCATAGAGGCACTTAGAGATTTAATTACCTTCAAGAAATTAAAAGATATAGGTTAAAAAACAGATCTATAATTTACCTTGAAATTTACCGTGTTTTTTTTTGCGATGCTCTTTTTTAATTTTGTCAATTTAACCAGTGTTCCCGACATTTTTGAGAGGAAGCATATTCAATTAAAAAAAACATGCTTGCCACATCGTACACCCAACAACTTGTTTTTTTACAAGTAAGGCTTGTCTTACAGTAGTAAAATGTTGAACTTACAGTGCAGTAATTAAACGAGAGATAAACCTTATTTTGTTTGAAGTACCCAAATCCGAAAAAGTTTGATATTGTACGTTATAAGCCTATTAATAACTCCCTAGCCTGTTTAAAAAGGTTTGAAAATTTAAAGTCTTAAAGTTTTTTTTTTTTAAAGGGAAACTGTGCTAATGCTCGACGACTTTAAATGTTCATTAAATTTGTATTATTTCATAACTGTTTTTATTGTACTTAACTTAAGATAAATCTTTATAAAACATTTACTTTAATACCTTGATATTTCAAAACACGCAAAAGGATTCCTAAAACAATTTAGACAATCTGAATTTAGCAGCTTTATAGTTAGAAAGCTTAAAGACGCCAGGAAACACTTGTAAAATAAAGCTAAGAAACAACTTTCCTAAATGATATTAGAGTTGGCAACCAAGCTGTTATTAAATTTAATGTAAAATACCAAACGTTTTTAAAAATCGTTCTTTATAAATCCTGGCTAAGTTGTATATTTATCTCTTCCACTAGGATCGGACTTCTAATGAATCCGATACCAGATTGGGAGAGAGTTTTACATCTCCTCTTACTCGTGTCGCTACCGGACACGAGCACAATATGTGTTCTGATGTGTTCTGGTGTCCCTGTCTCCTGGAGAGTATGACGAGCAGACGATTAGATCTGTCATGCCCTCCTCCCCCGGTCTAGTGACGTGGGTAGTTACCAGGTCCTTGTTACAGGAACCAGATGTTCTTTCTGAGGCTGCATCTCCGGCCTTACCCTATGAAAATGGTCCTATACGCTTTCTGTTTATAGCCAGGGAACCCTTTTATCTATTCAGGCGGTTCTGTCCGCCTTCTGTTTGGATTCAGGGATCCCTTCCTAAGCACCTGTTTGTTCGGGATGGATTAGCCCTTCCCCGGGAAACAGGCGCCGGTGACTTCAGTGGCACCTTTTGAAACGGATTCACCCGTTTCGGTCGGCGCACCTCTGTCTGCTTGTGTCACTTTTTTCCTATGAAAGCGGTTCTGTCCGCTTTTTGTTTGGAGCTAGGGAAGTAATAGTACACCACGGCAGAGCCCCGCATTACCGCAGTAAGGCTCGATACTCTGAGAGGTCGCCCTGTATCTCAGAGGCACCGTTGGATCAGCACGGTATGCTAACACCTTGAGTTAAGCCTTGTGTTCATCTTAGCTTCGGATCCCGTTCCATACGCTAGCCAAAAGAGTTGCCGATAACCAGCAACTCTAGCGCATGTTCCAAAAGATCCTACTGGTCCCAACCACGACGACGACGTGTGAACACAGCGGTTGGGCTAAGTTGTGTATAAGGTTGCTGGCAAATCAAATTAGGCTAATATATATTAGGTGCAAAAAAAACTAAAGAAACTAAGTTAGATAATCAAAAAAATATATTTCAGGTAAAATAATAAAAAATGATAAAGGAATTTACTTGATACTTACTTATCCCATCATTAGCGACTAGTAACTTGTTTAAAGTTTATATTTGAATTAAACACAAAATTTTAAGTATACATTTTTTTTTGTAAAAGAGAAAAACTTTTTAAGAACACTCCGTGGCCCATGCCATAGGTTTGTGTTGGATTTTTGCTGACAAAAAACTAGGTGATTTTCCTTCTTTGAACTGCTTTGAAGCATTAATTCAAGAAGATGGTTATAATGTTGGCGGGGCATTATTCTGCTTTTTGGTCTGAGACTTATGCAAGACTTTGTGTTAGGCTTGTCTTTTGTCGCTACTGTCGAGATCCTTTTCCTTAGGGGTAAGTATTTCCTTGGCCATATTTTTGATTTCCGGCCAGTTTTCTGTAGAATTTGATATTTTTTCAGCAGGTCTTCTGGTTCTTGACGTTCAAGTGTGGCCTCTACGTTCTTCCTATGTGTGATCTATCTATGATATTTGAAGAAAGTATGTTCTTGCCTATCTATGTTTCCACAGTTATCTGTTGCATTTGAATTACATCATTTATAGTAAGCCTGAAAGCAGCCATGACCAGTGAATAGCTGGATGAGAAAAAGAATTCACCTCTTTATGCCTCATTTCCACTCGGCACCTTTTGGTCCATTCAGCCTTTCCATCGTCACTGTCCCATTTTCTTGCCAACTGGTCAATAAAATCTCCCGAGCTCCAGGGATATATTCTGCACTTGTGCTCTTAGATTTTTTAGAAGGTGTATGGGTGACGTTTTCGCAAGAGAAAAAGCGCTTTGTTATACGGTGTTATAAGCACTCACAATTCTTATAGTTTTTCTTGGTAAGAACTTTTTAACATGTTGCTCATACAGAGACACAAATAATGCGATTGACAGTATGGGCACAGAGTTCTGTTATTATTTAGTACCTTCTTTGCTTTTTCAGCTGTCTTCTGAAGGTTTGTCATATTTTTGTCTAGATACACTCCAAGGGACTTAGTGTCCTCCACGCTCTGTTTCGTTATGACAAACATTGTTACTTAATATTATAGTACTATAAAGATGACGAAAAGAATCTTAAAAGTCAAAATATCGAATACAGAAATTGACCACATTTGATAATAAAAACGAAATATCGAATGCAATAATATCAAAAAATCATAATATTGATATCAAAATATCGAAAATATAAAATATCGAAAGAAAAATACAAATGATTAAAAACAAAATGTCGAAAACAAAATATCAAAAGTGCTAAATATTTAAAACAAAATATTGAGGGATTACGATGTTGGAGTTTTTAAGCCTTGTTATATAATTTAAATATATAAAAAAAATTGGGCTTATGGCTCCCAATTAAAAAACAACAATTGCGTTGTTAAAGATATGCTTTTTGCTAATTGCATTAAAATTACAGGGTTTCCAAAAGGAATGACAGACCCGTGAACTACTGTGGTGGCCATTTTCTGAGCCTTCGTCAGTCGTATCTTGGCTTCCAGCGGATGAGTAAGACATTAAACATTGTATTGCAGTTAACCCGGAGGAGCACCTGCGTATCTTCGGGAGATTCTTCGAGTAAGGTTTTCCAATATATTCAGAAGCAGTCTTGAATTTTGTTAAGGCTTAGAAAATTGTTAAAAAATTTTCAAATGGTCCAAGTTTAGAGATTGTCTAATTGGTCTTTATTACCTATAAACATGCGAACTCTAAAGGAGCTCTTTCATTTGTCTCTTCAAAACGTTAGTTTTTCACAATAACATTACAAAAGTCTTAAGTAGTTTATTTTTTCTAATAATTATTTTGTATTTTAAAAAGAAGCCCCAAATAAAAAGTAACGTAATTTCTTTAAATAAAAAAAATATGGGTAAATGTTTTGATAATTTACCTTTTTTCCTAAGCAATAATTATAGGTTTATTTTAATAATTTTTGTAAAAGGTCAGAATTTAAAATCATTTTATTTAAAATTATTTTACAGAAAATAACTAGTGCTTAAAAAGCAGCTTTTTGCAATATTTTGATATATAAATAGATTATATAGCGTAAAGTAAATACACTCTGAAGTTTATTTATTTAAACATTTGATTTATATGAAATTATAATTGAAAAATCGTATTTTCAATTCAAATACGATAATGTGATGTTCAGTTTGCTATTTGTATTTCAATTTTTTAAGAAATATAAAATTGTAATTATTAAATATAAAACTTGCTGATTTCACAACTATACCAAAGAATATTTTGTTGTTTAGTAAAACGATTATTAAAAATTGTTAATATTATACTAATGTTATTGTGTTATTGTTTATAAGAAGAAAAACTTGCAAAAAAGTGTGTTGAATCGGCCGATACAACAAGTCAATGACTCGTTGGCCTTGCATATCGGCCGATTTGACTGCCCTGCTGTCACCCAGCTTTCCCCTTGCGCGAGTAAATCCTTATAATTTTGTTTTTCGTTTTTAAAGCTTAAATACAAAACTTCGGGTATGGCCAAACTTTCGCTTTTTGGTACCAAGGCTGAATGTATAGCCGAAGATGCCATTTTGGCCCAATTTGGTCAAAGGCGAAGCTAAACATTCGGTCCGATACACAGCTATATAAAGCAACATGAAAAACCTTACCTGTAACAATTAACAGAGCTTTGTCAACAAATCATATAATTGTCTTTTATAAAACAAAAGTAACATAATTGTGTTATTAAATTTATACAGGGTTCCCCGTAAGAGACTACCCATTTTAATTGTTTAAACCTAATAAAACTAACATTTTATTACACTTAATTACAATTCACTCTTTGGGATTTACTATATCATACGACTTATCCAAACTTTTAAAAATAACGTCTTTTAAGTAAGTGCCATTAACCTTAATGCACTTTTTAAGATTTGAAAAGAAATGATTCATGAATCATGACACGATGAAGGAAAACCTGATCTATTTACCGGACCTCTTCAGGAATTCGGACTTTAAGATCTTAAATGTTTTCTGGATGAGTTGCAGAAACCTTTGACTTTAAATACCACACAGAGAAAGTCTGGTGCAGTTAAGTCCGGGGACCTTAAAAGCCAATTTAAACCCAAATAGTGAAATGAGTCGGCCATTAAACACTTCTCGCAGAACTCTTTTAGAGTTTTAGCGGTATGTACTCATGTACTGTCGCTTCATCTTCTTTTATTGAGTTACTCTTTATGTTTTTACGCAAAAAAACTTGTTGTTAAACTGAATAATCCATGAGAATTAAAACTAAACCATAAATTATGTGTTCATCTAATTATGGTTTATTAGAGAAATGTCCTTTTACGAAAATCAATTTTTCCTAGTTTTGTGCTACTTGATTAAAAATATGTTGATTCAAATCCCAAAGGCCATAGAAGATAATAATATAAAAAAAACGTACTGACTTATCTCATATAGAATTTATATCAATATCAAAATATGAACTCTATTATGGGAAACCCTGTATATGGGTTTTAGTTTCAAATTCATAATAACCGGTTTAAAACCTTTAAAATGTATTTTCATTTCATAGTATATAAAATTCAAACACACACAAACAAGATACTTAAAACAATTTAGACAATCTGGATTTGGCAGCTTTATTATATACAGTATGTCCACGGAAAAGGTGTTGAAGAGGAAAAACTTTTTTATTTTTGATTTTATCGAAAAAAACTACTCTTGATAAAAAATTTTGTTACTTCTAAGAGTAAGATTGGGATAGAAACATTTAACATATTTTATACGCGGTGTTCAGAAAATTGAAAAAACTTAAAATGGTCCAAGAGTAAAGTGCATTTATTTGAGAAGATATGAAAATAAGTTACTAGTAAAAGTTGTTCAAAATTAAAAGGTAGTCTCTAATACCAGTTTTCGAAATCGGCCTACTTTTATTTATTTGTGATTAAATTTATTTTAATATTAATTTAAATTTTTAATATAAATTTTATCAAATTTTTTGCTGTTAAGTAAGCATTTAAAGCTGACGATACTGCGGCTAATAAATTATAAAAGCGAAGTGTCAATAAAGCTTGTCACTATCAACGCCTACTAGTACTATAATGAGTTGTAAATTTGAAATGAGTTAATCAATATTATAATAATTTTTTCAGAAATTAATAAAAGTAGGCCGATTTTTTTGAAAATTGATATTAGGAACTATCTTTTATTTTTAAACAACTTTTCCTAGTAACTTATTTCCATATCATCTCAAATAAATGCACTTTTCTCTTGAACCATTTAAAGTTTTTTTAAATTTTCTGAATACCGCGTATAAAGTTTGTTAAAGTTCCTATTCCAATCTTACTCTAAGCAGTTGCAATTTTTTTTAAGAGTAGCTTTTTTTAATAAAATTAAACATAAAGAAGTTTTTCCTATTCAACATCTTTTCCGTGGACGTACTGGTATGTCCACGGAAAAGGGGTCGAATAGGAAAAACTTCTTTATTTTTAATTTTATCGAAAAAAGTTACTTGTGATAAAAAAATTTGCCACTTCTTAGAGTAAGATTGGGATAGAAACATTTAACATATTTTATACGCGGTGTTCAGAAAATTGAAAAAACTTAAAATGGTACAAGAGTAAAGTGCATTTATTTGCAAAGATATGGAAATAAGTTACTAGAAAAAGTTGTTCAAACGCAAAAGGTAGTCTCTAATACCAATTTTCGAAAAAATCGGCCCACTTTTATTTATTTGTAATTAAAATCAATTAACTAATTCCAAATTTTTGTACTAGTAGGCGTTGATAGTGACAAGCTTTATTGACACTTCGCTTTTATAATTCATTAGCCTCAGTATCGTCAGCTTTAAATGCTTACTTAACAGCAAAAAATTTGATAATAAATTGATATTAAAAATTTAAATTGATATAAAAATAAATTTATTCACAAATAAATAAAAGTAGGCCGATTTTTTTCGAAAATTGGTATTAGAGACTACCTTTTAATTTTGAACAACTTTTCCTAGTAACTTATTTCCATATCTTCTCAAATAAATGCACTTTACTCTTGGACCATTTTAAGTTTTTTTAATTTTTTGAACTCCGCGTATAAAATATGTTAAATGTTTTTATCCCAATCTTACTTTTAGAAGTAGCAAAATTTTTTATAAAGAGTAGCTTTTTTCGATAAAATCAAAAATAAAAAAGTTTTTTCTCTTCAACACCTTTTCCGTGGACATACTGTAGATGTATAAGAAAACAATCATAAAATAAACCTCACAAAAGCCTTTTCTAAATGGCAGTAATTTAGAAAGTAAACTGTTATTAAATTTACCGTAACTGAGTAAACTACGGAAAATGGTATCCGGTGACACAAGGTTTCCCGCACCTTAACTTCGACAGGATAGAAAATGAAAATATTTTTTATACAGTTTATTTTATAAGTTGCAAATATTAATGAAAAATGTTAACTACATACTACTTAATAATTTAAGAGTTAATTTATTTTAGTTTATTTTAAAACAGTTTCCATACCTTCATAAAACTTCACAAAAATAATTTTATATATTTAGCCAATTTAAAAAAAATATATTGTTCCACTATAATTAAAGTAAATGTAACAAGACAAAAAAAGCCCTGTTTTACCAGAATTATTAAACATTCCCTAAAAGCAAAGTATATTATTAGCAATATTCTATTTAAGAAAAGTAATTTGCCGCATTCCAACACCACTTTTCGTAAGTATAGCGATGGTAAGGAACGCCGGATACGGTTAGTAATTGGATGGGTGACCACCAGTTAACACCGTGTGCCGTTGGGTGTGGTTCGGAATTCACAAACTGTCCCGTCCGGATGAAATTACCCAAAAGTTAATGGGGGTAGTTTGGACGTAGTAGTTTTGTGTGTAACGTCATTGGTGGCACTACCGCGTTGTCAGTTGTGACCTTCGAACATATACCTACAAGAGGCACCCTTGCCGCTTGGTCGTGCGAACAAGCATGCAAGAAAAAAGTAGATAAAAGTACTTTCGATTTACGTGCTGATATTGGTCGATGTTGCCAAGAGAGAAGGTTGTACTCTTCCCCTTTTTCTTTCTCGCACGCTTGTTTGCACAGCCAATGGCAAGACTGCGTCTTGTTAGTATATGCTCAAGGTTGTGGCGGGTCAAGGTCTTGTAAATAAATAAATGTGGCTTCTTTTTAAGAATTTTCTTTATTTTATATGTTTGTTATTTTAGTGGCTCTTTTTTAGTTATTTCATATTAGCTTTATTAAAATTAATTACGAGGAACCTTTAAGCAGAATTTTAATCGATTGTTATTTGTGGAAATGTTGCTTTTGTTAACATATTAGGGTTTGCTCTGACAGAATACTGGGAATAATCACAAATAGCCTGAAATAGTAACAAAAAGTTTAAAACACAAAAAACAATCCTTTAAATCACAAAAAACATATAATATAATTTTAGGCACAATAAGAAACGCTGACTAGATACAGCAACATGACCTATTTTAAATAAGATGGCGTCATGACGTCACAACTAAATGTGAAAAGCAACTTGGTGTGCTATTGACAGATATTCATTTTTTTTTATCTTGGGATAGTCCACGAAGACTGAGGCCTACCGTGGCTGCCTAATTGTGGTAAGAGAGAGTTTATTCACACAAGATTTGGAGGAAAAGGGAAAACTTCTGCGGGTAGCACGCTCTATAGTCTGGATACTCTAGGAATAAAGAAACGAACAAAGTGGAAAGATTAGGGACTCTCAAGTTAAACTCTAAAAGAATGCATAAAAGTGGCACTACGTGTTGCTTTGTTGGGAGCTGCTTAAGCAGGAATTATACCGGCCAACTATTTAGGGCAGTGGCCCTGAAAATACACATAAAAGAGGGACATATGCCCTACAGCTCGTCGGTGAGCAAGAGAAGGAAGCCCTTCTGAAAGGGTGGGATCAATAATAAGACCAACAGCTCTACTTTGAATGGAGTCAAGAGACACCATTCCCCTTAAGACATGTGAAAATGTTGCAAAAATTGGTTTGTTGTTGCAGTTTTATTGTAACTATTAGAATCTGTATATGGTTTTCATCTGATGTTTATACATACTGTAAATTTAAAGAACATATTCAAATTCATTGTAGATATTTTGAAAATACAAATGTATACATATTTAATGTCATTTAAAATTACAATTTCGATTTATTTTATTTCCCCAAACATTATTTAAAACATTATGTTTATGTACAAAATATATTAAAATAACTTTTTCGTCCCTTTAAAATGAAAATTCTATTTAAATGAAATTTTCCATTTTACACCAAGCTGAGAAATTTCTATTTAATTTGAAATTTAAATTCAAAATATAAAATAATTTAAATATTGGTTATCTATAAAATTTAATGATTATTAATAAATTAAAATAATACTTTTAAACAAACGTGCTGCTGTGAGTATAAAAATATAAAAATACCACTTTGCGTAATATACGTATCCCCAGAAAAAATTACATTACAAATATATTTAAATATCCTAAACAACAGCATAGTTTAAAAAATATACAATATATAAGTAAGGTAACTTGCATACAAACGTGATAATTTGGCTTTAAAGACACCGTGCGGCGTCTCTGCCGATCGCGAACCGACAAAGTTTTAGGAAATATTTGTGTAAACGATACCAATTTATTCAAGCGTTTCCTCCGATCGGAATTGTCGGGGAACGCGGAGTAGATTTTTTAAATGATTTTTAAAATAATATAAGCATAATGTTGATAATATTTTTGTTTATGGTCACCAAAATCCCTGTAAATTAATGTTAAATTTAAAATGTATTTAAAGTTCTAGGGTTATTTTATCATTACAAATAAACAAATAAAAATGTATCTATCTATCTATTGTATAATGTAAGCAAAATATAAATTTATTGTAAACATCTAAAAAGGTCGACCAGACTTTCGCAGATAACGCCACACACTAGCAAAATGTGTAGATATGCACAACAATTTTTATTTTTGTAGTGCAAAAGAAATATTGCAGCTGTTTTGTGATTTTGGGATGAAAGAACTAACAATGTGGGAAGTTCTGTGCCCCCCTAAAGCAGGAGCCGTAAAAATATCTATAAAAAGCGACAGGTCCCCTACAGCTCGCCGGTGGGCGAGAGAATAAGGCTTTTCTGTAAGCATAAAATCATTAATAGGATGAATAGCCCTTCCCTAAATAAAATCAAGAATGCTAAGATTTGTGGGAGACGCCATTCCCTAGACATGAGAACAATACCCTAAAGATGGTCTAGTTATCCATTAGAAGGTACACATAGGTAATTTTACTCAAGTTTTCAATAGAAAAAATGCTAAAATTTACCCTCTTCAGCAGGCTTACTGGGTAAACCTACAGATTAATCGCATATGAATGAATGCGACTTCTAAAAGGGTTTAAAAAATCCTCATCTTTTAAAAAGCAGAAACTCTAATACGGTTCTGACATTGTTCTAGCGTATAATTAGCATATTTGTGAAACTCAGATAATCCCAAAGCACTATACCAAGCTTGACATTTAAAAGTTAAATATATTTTCAATACAAATATCAATAAAGTAGTCTTATCTTTATGATTTATATTAATATGGTCCTTTGGGCACCTAAAAAACGATAAATCGCCATTTATTCTACTTTCACAATTATCCACTAAACAAATAGTCTTACCAGACGTATTTAACAACTTTTTAGGGACACGATATACCAAAGCACACGGTTAAAGCAAAAGGATATTGGCGCACTGCGCATCAGTCGACTTCACACATTAGACTAGTACGAATATATTGGACAGGCGGGGATAAGACGGGTGCATTTTGAGAGCCGCCACGAGTAACGCAACTCATATATTGTATATTGTTTAAACTATGACAATAGCGTATGCTATTGTTTAGGGCATTTTTGAGCATATTTGTCCAAAAAAGCTACAGTGGTATTTGTTTAAAAATTTGCATTATTATTGCACGCAAAAAGTTTATACTTATTTTTTATTTTCTTTTCAGTATGTCGAAACAAAGATTTATTGCAAGCGGCAACGTAAGCATTCTTCAAAGGGGGACAAGTTTGGCTGATCTATTGGCTACTCGGCCCTCTGGACTTGTAGAAGCGGAAACATGGGCTATTCTTTGTCAGAGTGTTCAAGCACTACAAGACTTATTTCTCTCAGGTAATTAACAAAATAAGCACTAATAATACTGGTTTTGGTTAGTTCTGGTTAGGTTTTACTATGTTTTCCACGTGTATAGAGAAAATAGTATATCTCCTTTTTTTTGTCTAGTTAAAAGCAAAATATTAAGATATGAGTTTAAGATTTAATGAATTAAAGAAAAGGGGAAGACCTTTTTAGGCAACAGGTTCTACAGTCTATACACTCTAGAGTTGAAAGCGCGAAGAAATTTGAAATTGTGACTGCAGATAGATGCACGAAAATGATATCTCATGTTGCTTTGTTGTTAGTTGCTGTAAAAAAATATTTGGGCTAATTCCTCAGAGCAAAAGTAAAAATTTCTATAAATGAGCGACAGGTTTCCAACAGCTTGTCGAAAAGCAAGAAAAAGAAGCTTTCTTGTAAGTGTTGGGTCAATAAGAGCTTTTTAGATACAATTAAGAGTATTGATGGTTCAAGGAGACGCAGTTTTTTTAAAAATAAAAACAGTATTTAAAGGGGGTCTGATGTGTAATACATAAAGTATGCAGGATAGAAGGGGATAATTTCTTTTTGGGAAAAAAATGGAACTTATACTTTTTCGAAGCTGCTGTTGCCATGGATATAATATATTTATGACAATTAGAATTATTCTTTTAGGTAACCCACAAAATTTTAAATAACTTTTTATGTGACAGCAAACCATATTGTGTGTTTAGAGCATTAGACTGGACAATAGTTTTAGGGTCCCAATTCAATAATAAATTTATTAGCAGGTGAGATTCTGAATATGTTTAGTGCCTTATGCGCATGCGCAGTAAAAAAGCAGTTAATAATATTCTGATTATTTAGTAACAGTTCCGTGTTCGTTAATCACGTCGGATCGGATTATTATCAATTTGTAATCGGATTTTCGATCCTCAGGTTTTTAAAACTGAAAGTTCGGTCCGGCCTTTCATGCGAGGTATCGATATAATCAGCTGTTTCTATTTTTATTAAAGAGCAGTCAAACGACTTTTAAACAAATCTGAATAGGTTTAGTTCTAGTTCTGAATGGGTTCATTAAATTATTCGCAAACAAAGCTATTAATTAAAGATCCTGCAAAAGAGATATCTTCACTACCCTGCGATAGTTTTTTAAGTTTAACTTAAAGACTAGCTTAAGCAATTAAACATAAACATAAAGTGTACTATCGTTAGCTTAAACTATAAATGGGGTTAATTGTAGAAAAAAAGATTATTAATATAAAAAAATAGAATTGGTACCAGTACTGACTCCTGAGGTACCATAGGGTTAATTTTGTAAAAGCTAGTTAAATGTTTATCTTCAATAACTGATACATGCCAGAAAGTAAACCAAAGAGACAAAAATAAGTCTAGTTGAAACTCCCAATTTTCTCTTTGTGAATCGTATTTTCTAAGTAACCTGAAACTTTAAATAGGAGTGACATTATTTTGTATCTTTTACTTTTTGGTCAATTTTGATCAATGCCCAATTGATAATTTACACGACTTAGGTAGGTAGGTAGGTAGGTTTAAAGTGAGTGGACTTTTTACGCCCTCCACTGCGACCGCTCAGTTTATTGTGGCTCACACCTTTTTATGTTTCTCCCAATAGGATCGGACTTCTAATGAATCCGATATCAGATTGGGGGAAAGTTCTTACATCTCCTCTTACTCGTGTCGCTACCGGACACGAGCACAATATGTTCTGATGTGTCCTGGTGTCCCTGTCTCCTGGAGAGTATGACGAGCAGACGATTAGATCCATCATGCCCTCCTCTCCCGGTCTAGTGACGTCGGTAGCTACCAGATCCTTGTTACAGGAACCAGATGTTCTTTCTGAGGCCGCACCTCCGGCCTTATCCTATGAAAACGGTCCTATCCGCTTTCTGTTTAAAGCCAGGGAACCCTTTTTTCTATAAAGGCGGTTCTGTCCGCCTTCTGTTTGGATTCAGGGATCCCTTTCTAAGCACCTGTTTGTTCGGGATGGATTAGCCCTTCCCCGTGAAACAGGCGCCGGTGACTTCAGGGGCACCTTTTGAAACGGATTCACCCGTTTCGGTCGGCGCACCTTTGTCTGCTTGTGACCTTGAGTGGCACCTCTCGAAACAGATTTAATACATGAATAATTTTTATTCCAATTGATCCTACAGAAATTTACACGACTTACTTAGATATCTTTTTTACATTTATAATAACTTTATTTTTCAATAGGAAAACAAAATAAATAAAAAAAATTAGAATATACTGCTTCTACCCAAAGATATACTTTAAATAAAATAAAAATGTGTAAATTAAAATATTTAATCCTTGTTTTGGGTTAATAATCGCAAGTCTAAAAATTAAAATTTTTGTAAAGTAGCATTAATGAAAATAGGTTTGTTTAAAGTATTTTATAATCCTAAAATAAAATGCTAATTATTGTAACACGTACAGTTTTTTTGTTATAAGGAGAAAAGAAAGGAGACAACATATTTTTGCAATCTTATATATTTATTTAATATAAACATATAAAACATGTGGAATTTATAAAAACCATTATTAAGGATTGGCTGTTATGTAAATAAAAATATATTGCACGTGATTTGATACAGGGACAAAAACGTTCACTTTTTCCTTTGTGTTCTGTAGCATCATTCCTTTTTAAAAACCAACAGAAGTCGCTTAACATAGATGGGTTCCAGCGTCCCTGATATCTTGTTTTCATCGTCCTGATGTCCTGGTAAAACCTCTCTCCTTGTTTGTCGCTTACTGCACCCAAATTTTCCGGAAAAAGATTCAATTTTTTTTAAAGACATTCAACACCCTAGTAATTCATGGGTTTTTAACAGTTCATCTATGAGGCTTTTATAGTCTTCATCTGACTTGTTGCCCAGAAATCCTTTCAATACTTCTACAAAACTCGTCAAAGCTGCCAGTTCCTTTTCATTTAATTGTTCTTGGAAACGAAGATCATCTAGGAGCTTCCTTATCTGAGGTCCAATAAATATGCCTTTTTTTAATTTTGCATCACTTAGTTCAGGAAATATTTCTCTCAGGTACTGGAAACCACTACTTTCTTTGTTTTTTGACAAAGTTTTTCATTAGTCCAAGCTTAATATGGGGAGGCGGTAGCAGCATCTATTTTGGGTTAACAAGGGGGGCATATGTAATGTTTGAAGTACCAGGTTCAAAAGAAGTTCTATGAGGCCAATCCTTTTTACTGTAGTGTTCTTTTGTTGCTCAACTGTTCCATAGACACAAAAAACAGCAATACTTTATAAAACCCCGTTGAAGTCCTAGCAAGATACCTATGACTTTTAAATCTGCACGGATATCCACTAATACTGTTCATATTTAACACGATATAATATGGTTGCTAAGTTGTCATAAGTGTCTTTTATTGTCACTGAATGAGCTAAAGAAATAGATGGTTTTTGTTTCCATTATGAAACAGGATTAGGATTAGGCTGTATTTCGATTCATCTATGAATAAACACTTCCATTTTAAAAAATATTGATATTTTTTACATTTCCTTTTAGGTACAGTAAAACACTTGCTTTTTTGTCTAAAAAGTTTCACTGTTAAAGTCTGGAACCAAGAAGTTCCGATTTTTGTTTTGACAAACCTAGATTAAGTCATTCTTAGTTGTTAAGTGAGGTTCACTGGTAGTTGGTAAAAATGTTATGTCACAACTGGTGTGGATCAGATTCTGATGAAGAATTAGTGGATCAGATTCTGATGAAGAATTAGAATCACTGGGAAACACGATGTTCAGGTTTAAAGGCGCTATCGATACCGGTAGTTCCTGGCAATGAGGAACTGGCTTTGGCGCAAAAGGCAAATTTGGATACTCTATTTTGTCTTTATGCTTTTTTGAAATCCTTTCTGTTTTAGTGATGCAAAAGTAGCATTTGCTTATATGGTCAGTAGGTTCTCTCCACACCATAGGAAGTGCAAACGGCATAGAACTTTTCTTGCGATACATCTACTGAACAACAAACATGAAAAGGCCAACTTTTATCTTGATCCCCAATTTGGCATTTAAAATATAAAAAATAGGCTTTTTTGACTTTCTCAGATATAGATCTAGCTTGGGACTTTATAATAAACCGTCCACATATACAGGGTCTTTCAAAACATGGACCATCACTGTGGGGTAATTCTTTACTAAAAATAATAAAAAACCTAGCAATTTGGAAACCATGGTTTCCGATATACGGGGAGTTAAAGTTTTATTTTCTTTCCATTTTTTTAAAAATGACTTAAATACCACTCAACCGATTTTAATGAAACTTGGAACTTGAAAGTATTAATGTGCAATAGTTTTAAGTAAAAATCTCCCACGCTGCGTGTTTGCGACGGGGAAAATAAAAATGTATTTAGAGAAAGAATATGTGGCCACTGATTTTTGCCAATTTTGATGCACCAGTTATGAAGCTTATTACATAAGCCAAAAATTTACCTCTTGGTATTTTTCGTTTAGGTTTTCCTTGGGAATATGGTTAATTTTAAAAAAATGTAAAGTACCCATTCGTCGGCGTAATGAAAAAGTAATCGTAGAAACACCATGATTATTCAAAACTTTTTGTTTTTGTAAAAACACAATTCACTTAAAGCTAAAGAAAATGTTGAAAGTGACCACCATTACGCCCCACTTTTAAAATTCCGCAAAGATCTTCTTACTCTTCTGCAAATATTGTGATCTTCTAATGATGACAATGCATTTTCTTTTTTTCCCAATAATTCTTCGTGTATTTAATGGTTTTTTATAAACAATTTCTTTTAAATGACCCCACAAATAAAAATCTGGGTGGATTCAGGCCCGGAGATCAGGTGGCCATGGCCCGGCCTCCACGACCAATCCATCGGTGACCGTATGTAAAAGCAATATGTTCTTACAACTGCTGAAAATGTGCGGGCGCCCCGGGTCATCCCGGAAAACCACATTGTACCATTTCTCACAAAAAGTGGTAGTAAACTCCGGCAAATCATTCTGTAAAAAATTTAAATATGTTTCCTGTTCAAGACGATTCGGTAGAACGACAGGACCAATTATGTGATTTCCAATAACACCAGCCCAAATATTGATGGAAATTGATACTGCGAATTTGCTACTCAGAGAGTGGGGGTTTTTTTCATTGGCCCATGATGTAAATTGTGAAAATTTTTTTTTATACCTTCGCGTAAATGACGCCTCATCGTGAATAGTACAAGTTAAAAAAAATGATGGTCGTCCAGTGTTAAGAACCAGACAAACATTATCCTTGGTTGAAAGTCTCTAGTAGAAGTTCCTGGACACGTGAAAATGATAGGGATATAAACTTGCTCCTTCAGAGTTCTGTGAACTGATGATGCCGAAATATTTTCCAGTTCATTGGCAACAATTCTCGTACTTGTACTAGGATCACGTTCAACTCTATTTAATATTGCCTCTTCGACTCGTATAGTTCGGCGGTATCTTCTGCGCCCAGAATCAGCTTTTAAAGGTTTTAAAGAACCAGTTTCTCCTAAATGACTTACAATACGTGGAAAAATATTTTTACCAGGAATTCTTCTTTGGGGATAAGTTTCCTGATAAACTAGCACAGTTTTTGTCTGGCATTTTGATTTGTTTGTCCATAAATTAACAACATATCAGTCAATTCGGCTGAAGTGAAGTTGATGAAACCATCTTTATAGGAGGAAATAATATTAATGAGCAGCTTAATATCTAAACACAAATTTAAAAAACATAACGAAACAAACAAACACGATCAAAAATAACAAAAAAGTCGAAAAACTGCTAATTAAAGAATAACACGAAAACACTTTTGACTTCTACAAAGCATTTCCCCAAAGTTATTGAATTTAGAGAACTGTAAAAAAACTACAGTTTCATGGCATTATACGATTTTTTTTTGCATTACGCCGACGAATGGGTACTTTGCACATATTTATAAAATTAACATATCTGCTGGGAAACCCTAAACGAAAAAATACTAAGAGGTAACTTTTGTGGCTTATGTAATAAGCTTCATAATTGGTGCATCAAAATTAGAAAAAAGTCAGTGGCGCACATATTATTTTTCTAAATACATTTTTACAGTTACCCCTCGCACGCACTGCCGCAGCGGTAAGAGATTTTTACTTAAAACTATGCACTTTATTAATACACTTTTAAGTTCTAAGTTTTATTAAAATCGGTTGAGTGGTATTTAAGTAATTGGAAAAAAATTGAAAAAAAAATGAAACTTTAACTCCCTGTATTTCGTAAACCATGCGTTTCCGGACCCATGTGCATAGGACTTTTTTTATTATTTTTTAGTAAAGAATTACCCCACGAGCGATGGTCCATGTTTTTTGAAACACCCTGTATAACAAAACTTATCGGCTGGATTTTTGCAACATCGACTATTCGAACTTGCCATTTTATATCAAAATCGACTTAAACCCTTGACTGTACTGTAAATGAGATAGAAACCAACCAAAGTGCAGAAAACAATAAAACTCTTAAAGGTTCGTACAATACTGTGAAAATAACCCCTTACTAGCATTATATAAAAGAGAAGCAGGTACTTGAAAATGGGACGTACTAGGCTATTTCTGGGCAAAAGTGTTTAAATAATTTTCTAAATGCGAAATGAAACGCAACATAAGCATTCTCATCGATGTTACAAAATTTATGTCGACTTGTGTAATCTACTTTAGACAAAATCTTATAAAATTTCTTGAAATAAAAATAAGTTGTAAGTTTGTATCTTAAAACTTAACAATTTTCTCTGTTTACCCTATGGGCTAGAATTGTTACGTTTACCTCTTACTTTATAATAATTACAATTATTTTAAAATGTAAACAAATAACACATATATTAAGAAGAAAAAACCTACTTTAAACTAAAATTAAATTAACGCCTGCCTTTATTTTTTTATATCCGAAAGTATACGCCTAAAAATAATTATATATAATATTTTTTTTCACATAAACTTTGTTGCCGTCTATACGGAATTTTAAGATTGTCCATATTTTCTCGTTAGAAAATTCAATTTTTCCTAAAAGGATCACCATGTTGCCTAACAAGCTTATAACTTAATCTAAAGTTTTTTTAGGTTATTTGTTTTTTTTTTCCACTTTCTTTTATACATTCGCCAGCAGGTGCTAAAGGAAGTTTCAAAATTTTTAAATTTGTTATTTTGCATTTGAAAAAGTTGCTTTGCTTTTTGGAGCCAATAATTTTGTAAACATTTTTTTTGCTGTTTGGCCTAATTATAGTGTAAAAGATAACACTAATTTAAGAGTACAGAGTCATCAAACAAGGACTGAACAGGGCTATAAGTGTAGTTTCTTTTATATTTAAAAAATAATTTCAAATAGCACCATGAGGTATTTTTTCCGTAGAATCCTAAAAAAACTTAAAAAAAATAATTTGAATTAAAGCAAATAAGATATGACATAAAATTAACATTCTCTTAACCTTATTTTACAAGGTTTTATTTAACTCACAACGTTTATTGTTGTATGTGCGTTGTATGTATGTTGTATGTTATATATGTTGTATGTATGTTGTAATATATATTGTATGTACTCGTATATTGTATGTATGTTGTATATGTTGTGTGTTTGTTCGGGCCAAGTCTTCTAACTGAATTTAAAAAAAGTTCTCAACCGATTGAGCTGAAATTTTACATACACGTTTAGTGTGAATGACAATGCATCAAAAGCTAAGGTTTTCTGAGAGAAATACGAAAAAAATGACGTCACTCTAAATTCAATATGGCGGATTTCCAAAGAGGGATGGTGGTTAAAACACTCGAAATAAAAAACAAGTGCAATTAGCTTGTCTTCCTCCTGTTGCTCATCAACATATTTGTCAGGTATATTACCCAGTTCATGTATGGCTTGGTTATCAGCTAGACCCAAAAGATTGGAGTTGGAAGTTGGTCGATAATACATTAGAACCAATTCAGGCTTTACTTCCACCTGCGCCGAAAAAACTGCTGAAAACAATTTTTTGCAACTGTAAAAAGGGATGCAGTGCTAAATGTGGTTGCAAAAAAGTTGGACTGTTTTGTTCTCTGGCATGCACGAATTATAATGACCGGTCGTGTTCTAATGTTGAATCACCTACAGCAAAGGATTCGTTTGATACTGACGAACAGACATGCGATACATCGCTATTGACGCAATTTACTTACACCCAAGATGAAACAGAAGATGGAGATCAAGAAGAAGAAGAAGAAGATCAAGAAAAAGAACAAAAGAAGAAGTAATTAAAGATTATAAATCATACGAATAAACTTTTCTACTGTTTTTTAATTTCCATCGATTTATCAATTCCAACCCTTGCAAATATCTGTTATTATGCAATAGTTTCCATTTAAACAGAGTCACAACTGACCTGTGGAATAGGCCTACTTGGGAAAACCACGTTAAAACTGGCTAAGTACGGTACCTCAGAGGTGGCGTGGAAACGTGTGCATACAATGACGCTTATAACTTTTTGAAGAAAATCGCGAAAAAACAATTTTTTTGAATTTTGATCGCAAGTCAATTTTTTTCCACGTACCGCAACGATAAGGAATTTTGAAATGTTATTTTTTATTAGGTGTTAAACAATTTTACTTACTTTCAGCTTGATGTAAATTTATGTACCTTTATTATTATTTTTGTATTTATTTTAAGTAAAAATGAAACTAGTTTACTTAAACTAGAAATGTACACTTAAAATTAAAAATATAAAAATGTAGCAATGAACACTTAAAATTCCAAAACACAAAAATTCAATATTTTGTCATAATATAGGGTAATTATTACTATTAATACAATCGGTGTCCGCCGGAAAGGTATACTACTTTGTTTGTTTATAATTTTTGATTAAATGAAAGAAAATGGATCTTATATTGATAAATGTTTTATTTAATGTCGGCAATTATGTATGGAATACAATATCAGATAAATGTCCGCCTCTGTTAGCCTCACAAATGCGAGCCCTTTTGAGCACATTTTTCATTACATTCTCACACATTTCACGCGGTATTTCATTAATTTTATCACGAATATTTTGTTTGAGTTGCTCAAGCGTTTCTAGTTTGTTTGCATAAACCTTGCTTTTGAGATATCCCCACAAAAGAAGTCCGGAGCAGTCAAATCAGGCGACCGTGGAGGCCAATCAACATCACCATTTCTTGAAATAACCTGTTGTGGAAAGAGATCTCGCAGTAATTCCATTGTAATCCTGGCTGTATGCCCAAAGTATGCAGTTGTGGCGTTAAAAAGTTTATAATCATGACACGATATCGCTCCCCATTCACAGTTACCGTTACGCCGTTTTCATTTAAAAAAAAGTTAGGTCCAATTATTCCTCCTGACCAAATTGCATACCAGACTGTCACTTTTAATGAATGCAAAGGTGACTGATGAATAATTTAAGGGTTTTCCATTGCCCAGAACCGACTATTCTTTTTATTCACATATCCATTCAAATGGAATTGTGCCTCGTCACTCATTATGATTTTTTTTATGAAAATCGGGGTTGTCATGGGCGAGCTGTAACATCCTATTGGCATATGTACGGTGGCGTAAATGGTCTTGTGAAAGAAGCTTTTGTGTCAACTGAATCTTATATGGAAACAAATGCAAATCCTTATGCAAAATTGTGGACAAAGTTGTTCTTTGAAGACCAAGCTCCTGAGCACGGCGTCGAGTTGAGGTTGATGGATTGTTTTGAACACTTTCTTGAGCAGCAGTTATGTTTTCAGCCGATCTTGCAGTACGTTGTATTCCATGCTTGGGCCTATCACCTACAGGCCCTCTTTCTTCGAAATCATTCACTACACGGTAAATAGTGCGTTTTGTTGGCACGTTGTTTCTCCCAAAATTTCACGTAACTTTCTCATCGTCACAGTAATTGATGATTGATTTTGATAAAATGTTTTAACGATTAAAACACGTTGGTTTATCGAATATTTTTCCATAATAAATTTGCCACGTGTCTACTTCACGACTGCCAAATATGAACTGTCAAGACTAATGTTTACCAAAATGGCGGCACAACAAAGTAGTATACCTTCCCGGCGGACACCTTGTATTATAAAAATCATTACCAAAACCATTTTAGTAATTTTAATGTTCGATATTGTTGCTAGATTTTAACAAAATATTCACTTTTTGTCGATATTAAGTAGTCTAAAAATCAAATTATTTACTAAATATAGGCAAACTGTATATTTGTTTTCTAAAACAAACGAATTTTTTTTATCTAGATAAATTACTCGTATCACTGAAAAAATAAAATTGTTGGGTACACAGCAAATAATAAATGGGCACAAATTCAGCCGCAATTTTAGCGGAAAATTATTGCTGAATACAAAAAATTTGAGAATTTGTATCGTTTGGTCAAACTCATTTGTGGCGCAATGAGAAAACAATTATTAGCGTTGTATTCATTTTCAGCTATTAAGCAATTTTTGTTTAATATAAAATGCTATACAATGCAATAGAATTAAAACGCATTAGCACTTTAGAAAAATATTGAGTGCTTTGGGGCAATTTATTTTAATAATTACCAGTAGTTGTTGCCAATTTGTGTGCTGGGAACAACAATGAATTATTTATTGTTGTCCCCTGCACTCTTATTGGCAATTTGGTAATAAGTCAGCTGATACGGTTCCGCCAACCGCCCTTCCCGGAAAAAGCTATGCAGCTTTCTATAGCGTGACTTCACTGGTTAGAGGTCAAACAGAAACTGGCACGAAACCAATCTTGCTTTAACCAACCAACCAACCGATTGCTGCTTCATGCATTCGACCGATATCCAAATAATATTGGTTGTTTGAGAATTTGATGAACGTATATGTTGCACCCACTTGGCGTAGATTGTCCATTTCGGGAACTGGGTGCCCAGTTCGTTATGTCACTAGCTGGATAATTTTTATGTCCAGTTCATGAAATGGATAGGCAATTTTTCCACTTAGAGAAGCGAGACCTATTACACCTTCTGGACACAAAAATCATCCAGTTCCTGTACTGTATACTTGGCATTTGTCCACTTAGTAAAACAATCAGTCGTCGGTGTTTTGAATGGCACGAACATTATATTGAACTACTAAAGCAAAAATGTTTTATATTAAAGATAATTTTTATACGCTTCTTAATTAACATTACACGGAAAAACTAACCACAACTAACCAAAAATGTTGGGTCATTGCATTGTATTACAGTAAATAGATAAATGCCAAATATACAGTACAGGAACTGGATGATTTTTCTGTCCAGATGCTGTAATACCGTCACGTTTTACCAAGTGGAAAAATGGTTTATCCATTTTATGAACTGGACAAAAATATTGTCCGGATGGTGAAATAAAATATTATTACACTATCTGCTTCCACTAGAGATAAAGCCTTGTCGGGTCTCGACTCGAAATTTCGAGATAATATATTTCGAGACGAAGACGAGACAAGGGTCGAGACGAGACGAGACAAACGTTTGTCTCGTCTTGTCTCGTTTTGTCTCGTTTGTCTCGAGTTGTTTTGGCTTATTTCAATTAAATTAATTTCAATATACAGTGCATTAGTAATGTATAGGATAATTTCAATAAAAATTAGTTCGGAAGTTTAAGAAATATGCTTGGACCCGTCGATTTTTATTTTTAGGTACATGTTACACATTTTTTAAACTAATTTTTATGTTTGGCTTATCTAATGGTGACATTAGATATTTTAACCCGTTGGAATTCGACTAATGAAATGATTTCGTTAGGATTAAAAATGAAAACAGATATTGATGTTTTGTGCGCGAATAATGAAAAACTTAAATGTTTTACATTAAATCAAACAGAACGGGAGGTGCTGTGCCTTGTTCAAAAATATCTGCGATGCTTTAAGTATCTCAGCAATACCTTATCAGGCGACTCTTAATTACCACGGAACGGTTCAGCATGTTAATTGATAAGATAGAGAAGCTGATTATAGAACTGGAGCAAATGAAACGCTCAACGATGAAATATTTATCGAAACTTTTAAAGCGGTAGAAATAAAATGTAGCATACTATAAAACAATTGGTTTATTGGGCTCCATAATAGATCACGCAAAATATAAACTTTTGCAATACCTGGGTGATAAAAGTCATTCCAAAAATTTGAAAAATTTATTAAAAAAAAATAATTTGGAAACAAGAACTAAATTCATACTTTTATTCAGAAAGAGCATTAAAAGGGGAATGGTTGGAATGGTGGAAAAGAAATGAATTACATTATCCACACATTTCAAAGATGGCAAGAGACCTATCGAGTATTACCGCAACAAGCGTTCTTCAGAACGTCTTTTTTCAAAAGCCGGTTTGGTAGTCACTAAACTTCGGAATCGACTTAATGCGGAGTCGGCTCGTTCTTTATTATGTCTTAACTTATGGTACAATTGTACCTTAAAAGATAGGCTAAACTTTGATGTCTTGTAATAATGTACAGTTTCTGAATAAATTTTTGTTTGTATATCTTTTATTTTTTTCATTTTCATAATAATTCTGTTTGTATTTTATTATTTTCAGAAAATAAATTTTGACTTACGAAAGTTATTTTGGGTAAAAAAAGAGGATATACTCGTATATGTCCAAATTTTAAATTTCTACATTATAAATCATGTTTATATAGGGTGTCCATAAAGTTTAAAATTACCGATTTTTTGATTAATAGGACACTACAAATATTTTAACGTATTTTCTTTCTATGGCTCATTTTAAATATTTTTTTAAGTAGTCGCTATACCCTAGCCATTTTTAAGATATTGGGAATTTGGTTAGAAATTTGGAACCACCTAATGAAAAACATTTGAAATAAACCGTAGAAGCAAAATACGTAAAAAAATACAGGCTGTCCCATTTATGATGTATCTCTTTTTTGGAACACCCTGTATAAATGTTTATATTTTTTATAACACGCCTTGTAAAATAAAAGTTGACGTGATTGAGCTTTTCTTAAAATTGTGTTGTTTTCTCAAAAAATTGGTGATTTCAGACTTTACGGACACCTATAATATGCAACTAAAAATAAAATAAAGAACCTAATAATTTGTTTTTTTTTTATTTAAAATAAAAATATAGAACATATAAGTGACATAAAAATGTCACAAAATAGAAAAAAAAAATCTAAAAGATAATGGAACATAAGTCATAAACTCTATTACAAAACACAGGTAAAAAGTTTTCTAGAAATTTTTCTTATAATTATACAGGTGTTTGAGCAATAGTGTTATAATAATTTGACAGTAAGTGGAAAAACCACGTTGCCTAGACGACTTGAAATTTCCGCTGTAATTTTTCCATAATACCACTTCTTTATGGGAAAATATGTACATACATGAGTGAAATATTCAAAATAATTAAAAAATAATAAAACCACAGGGTGATATACTTCATAAAGCAATTAATTTTAGCTTCTTTTTTTTAACACCCTGTATTTCTGAAACAATGTATTTCTTGACCTATGTTTATAGAAACTAATTTTTGCAAGATCCAACTGCTGTCGAAGTTTGTAACACTAAATCTTAAACAACCTGTATAATTCTTAAGAACTAGAAATATATGGTTAAAGATTACAGTTTGTTCACTTAAGTTTTAAGTCATTAAATTTTTTCGAGATGTTCGTCTCGTCTCGTCTCGAGCTTGTCTCGAAGGATTTTATCTCGTCTCGTCTCGTCTCGAAATTCGAGACAAAATGCTCTCGAGACGAGATAAAATGGCTTCGAAGACGAGACGAGACGTCTCGTATCTCGTGTCTCGCGGCAACTCTAGCTTCCACTTTAGGAACTGAACTTTCAGTTCATGAAATAGACAATTACGCCATGTGAGTGCGACATATACATTAAATAATTATATTAGTAACTAAGGTAAAGTTGCATCTACTTAATCTTTTTGAAGCAATTTCGTTAAAAGATTCGTTTTGCCAAATTTAATAATTTTAAATATCGTAAGCCTGTTAAATGTTAAAAATATTTCTAACTTGTAAATGTTATTCCGTTTACAGTTTAAGACATGTAAGAAATTGTTTTTATTGTTTATTTAATTTAAAATAATAATTTGCTTACTTCTATGATAATATAATATATAAAAATACTTTTGCCTTTTGGCTTTATTTATATTAGGCTTGCTCAAATCTGGAGTAACACTTTAAGCTGGTTTAAACTTTTTACGAAACAAGTTTTCTATTTGTTGATATACCAAGTTAGACAGCTTTGTGAGCCTCCTCAAAGCCACGGGCCATTTTTTTAATTTTTTACATACGCATTTAAGTCCTTAAAAGTAATCTGACAAGGGATAGGTAATTTTCATTTTAGTTAAAACTTAAATTTATTCTAAAGAATATGTATTTTTAACCTCCACTTTTAACGGTTTTATTGTAAGACATGTACTTAATCCCGTACTGCTAGTTCTTGGTTACGTTTTTAAAGCCGCAAAAAAAGAATGTAAAACTTGCAATTTATATACAACCTTTTTATTCTACTTATTTGGCCAGTGTTGATATTTTATCCTAAACTAAAATAGCATCTATGTTAAACCTTTTGACAGAAGTAATTGTGGCCGGTAACAATAAAATACATATTGTTAACAGGATATAAAGCTAAATAATAATGTGTTAAAAAATATTCGAAGAATTAATATATTTTAAAATTTAGAATAGTTGATGGCTTCTATCTTAAGGTATGTACACACCGAAAAAACATAAAAGAACAAACATCAGCGAACAAACGTTTTTCTTTAGTGTAGACAGTAAAAACACGAACAAACATTTGTTTGTTCCTGTTAATACATGTTCGAGTAGACGCAATAACACCTGTATTTAGGTGTTATTGGTAGACGTCGGTACATTAAAAGGTATGTACACACCGACAAAAAAAACAAGAACAAACATCAGCGAACAAACGTTTTTCTTCAGTGTAGATAGTTAAAACGGCGAACAAACGTTTGTTTGTTCTTGTTCGCACATGTTCCAGTGAACGTCGGTACATCAAAGAGAATTTTTGTAGTTATGGTCATCCATAACTATTCCCACTAGTCGAACAAGAGTAAACAAACATTTGGTTGCGCTATGTAGACAGAAAAAGCGAACAATAAACCAAAAACACATACAAAGAAAGTGAACAAGAACGAATGTTTGTTTTTGTTTGTTTTTTCGGTGTGTACATACCTAAAGAGAAATAAATTTTGTTCGTCGTCATCCATAACTTTTCCAACTGGTCAAACGAGAGTGAACAAATATTTGAATGCGCTATGTAGACAAAATAACGCAAACAATAAACAAAGAACACATACAAACAAGGTGAACAAGAACGAATGTTTGTTCTTGTTTGTTTTTTCGGTGTGTACATACCTTTAAAGACAATACAAAAAAATTAATTTTTCTATTACAAAACTGTTTAACACATACAAGATAATATGGTACATAGACAGCTTTGCAGCAATAAAAATTGACAAAAAATATTTCATAAAAAAATTAAACTTCTCTATACCTACATTCATTAATAAGTCAGAATGGATTTTTAGTTTACATATTTTGCTTTTTTTAATAGTAGGTACTTACAATAAGCAATTTAAATAAAATTTATAATAAAATATTTGATTTTAAAAAATGTTTTGATGTAAAAAATTTAGATAGTCATACAACCAGATTTTTATTGTCAAAAGAGTCAGAGGTAACATTTTGCAATATTTAGCTAAATTATAAATTTAAATCATTTAATAATTACTAACTAGCTAATTGTTATCCAAAATAAACAGTGCTCAATTGCCATATTTAAACTTGCGTGGCTGGAAAACGTGAAACAATATATTTATTAAAGCGGTGGACAGTGAAAAAGCTAAACCTCAACCGCAAATTTATCACTGTGTTTTTGGAACAAAAAGAAATTTGCTGAGCACAAATAATCTGAAAATTTTCCACATTCGGTTGAATTCATTAAGAGCAGTGTGAGAACTAATTGGCAATTTATTTATTTCCATTTCATTGGGATAAAATTAATAGTTTGTATTTTTGTCACTATTTTTTTTTTGGTTTTGCAGCTATATTTACATAAAATAAAATTTTCCTTCAATTCTTTATAACCGCCTTATAAAATAATTTAACGAATTTATTGCTTTGTCAAAACTTTAAACAATTGCTAAGGACGCCCAAGTAATCCGATTTTCATTCACTATAAAATTATTAGTTTGTATTTTTGTCACTATTTTTTTGTTTGGTTTTGCAGATATATTTTCATACAATAAAACTTTTCCTTAGTTCTTTATAACCATCTAATGATATAATTTTAAAAATATATTACAACTGAATGTTTACAATTTTTAAAAATATTTTTAAATTTATAAACTAGTTATTTTTAGCCAAATGACCCTATGATTACTGAATTACTTTTTATATCCTGTTGTGGGATATTTTTTTGTAAACCTGATTACAAATTTAAATAAATACTAAAAAAGTACTTTAATCTGGTTTTTTAATAACAGCGTTTCTGTTTAATTAAGTTTTTTTGTTTAACAGTCCTATACTATCACAAACCAAAATCAAATTTAATTAATAAATTATAATTTTGACGTTTAGACATTTTCAGTTTTAATTTAGGAATTTAATTAATATTAAAATCAACCTTTTGCTGTTTTAATTTAAAATAAATTTGGTATAAAAATTAGTTAAAAAAAGGTTCTGATAACTACAGATTGTGTAAATAACGGTAGCATGTGTCGAAAGATTTTTAATTAAAAAAAAATAAAGTCAACTACAAAATTTACGTATCTTTATTGAAACATTGATTAGTGAAGGACTTTGAATTCGACAAGTTTTGTTGGTTATAGGCATACAGTACTAGAAATTATTAATAAAAAATAAACTAATAATAAACGATGGCGATATAAGACCGATAATTTGGCACTTAATTTGTCGAGAGTACATCTTCTGAGTCAAGGGCGTACTTCACGTAAAAGGGGGATAAAACAAAACAATAAAAAAAAACACAAGTCGAAATTGCAATTAAAATTTGGTTGTGTCTCTAACTTTATTTTGTAACATTTTTAAAGTCAGGGTTGTGCAACGTTCTTAAAATGTTTAAGGGTATTTCTCTGTACACTGGGCAACTCACTATCTCAGGCCGATATAATATGAAAAATTAGTTTATTTTATAATTTTTACTCGACTTAAAAAAAATATTCACTTGCATCATCCCAAGAACAGTCCCCTGGCGAAAAAGGTGTTTATCTGATAATTAAAAAATCATACTTTTGATGATGTTGCCCAGTTTACAGAGAAATACCCTTAAATTTAAGCAAATTTGATTTAATTTCAACACTAAATAAAATTTAGGTGTTTAAAATATAATTTACGCATGTAAAATTTTTTAATATAATTTTAAAAAGTATTTGGAACAATTATACCAGATGACCTAAATTATCTAATATAAAGTACCTATCATGTATTATATTTTTAATTGACGTCATTTTTATTAGTTTAACATGTGTTTTAGGTTAAACTTAAAGATAATGTATTTAACTTGTATTTTGACAGGTGTTCAATATATTTTTTCAAGTTTTGTGTCAACTGGCAATATATTTTATACAATAAATATATTTTTTATTTATTATATGTTGAACATCGCCTGAAAAAGCAAAATAAAGCCAAATAATAAAATAAATTTAATAAAGAATGAAAAAAAAAAAAAATTACACAACACAAAAGTCAAGCACAAAATGTCTAATATTTCGTCATAGATCCATTTCTGTTTATTATTTTTTAAATATTTATAAAGAAACGCTTACTCTGATAAGTTTTGTTGATGTGTATAATGAAGTTAAACACTGATATCCGTCATTTCCTAAAATAACTAGTTAGTACATGTATTGTGGGCAAACAGCGTAACAGCCTTATTATTACAGTGTTGACTAACTATTCAGTGATTTTCTGTAATGCCTAAACCTAAAGTTGTTTTAGGAAAACAAAGTTTTAAAAAATTTTAATTCATTATTTGCCTAGGCGTTACAGAAATTACTAAATGGTTAGTTCTTGTTAGTCAAAAAAAGTGTTTACGCTTTTTGTTGGAAATATATGTACAGACTAGTCATCTTAGGGAATGACGGGTTTTAGTGTATGACGCTAAAATATGCATATCTCACCATATCTCATAGTCTTAGAGCTCGCAGCCACCTTGACTTACCCTTCTATTCTAATGCCAACTGTTTGTACTATATCGTGGTGAAAATTTAAGTTGCCAGAGTAAATAGTTCCAGTTTATTAATATTTGAATTTTACATGTGTCAAGTTTTTGATCGTAAATTTTTATTTAATTAAAAAAAAAAAAAAAATTCTTTGCATAATTAATAATACCATTTAGTTACCCTTTAGAAGCATTCTACGATTTTTTTTACGAGGCTTAGTAATTGGCAAACAATATGTTTTAAAAGCAAAATACCTTGCGGCAATAGTCTTAAATAACAGCACTACCAGCTAATTAAACTTACAAGGCCTGTTTTAAAAAAAAATGAACTTACAGTTTATTTTAGGCTTGAGTTTTATCGCTCGAGTAATATCTAAAAAACGGTATACAGGTTGATTATACTTAGATAGAAATTTTTGGGACTCCAAGCATAATTTCACTTAAAACTATGCCCTATTTTAATACGGTATCTCGCCGAAAAAACAAGGAACATTTATTACCCTTTTTCTCGTATGCCGTCTATTGCATGTACTTTTTTTAAAAACTTTTTTTACCTATTTTAGTTAGTGTTAACAATTTTTTTAATACAACAAACATTTACCACCAACTTTGGTGGTAAATGCTGGTACACTTGTCATGTAAAATTTAAAAATTTATTTCCTCGAAAGTGATTACTTTAGAAACCTGAATTTTTACCTGAATATAGTACAAGTACTAGGCGTTGGGATAAAATTGTTTTCAAATTTAGGAACTGATAGTTTTTTCATTAAAAGAAATGATGTTTAAAAATGTCCTATCTTTTTAACAATATTTAAAATGTTTTGGGCCTGATAAAACAATGCAATGCAACGGCGTCAATCCTGCCAAACATGGATTTTCTTATTTATCTATAATTAATACTGGTTATACACAAAATTGTAGCTTTGTAACTTGCAGATTAATCAAGGTGGCTGCTAGCTTACGGATTATCATGCCACAGTCCTGTGTACAGGGTTATCCAATGAAGACTAGACAGGCCGCTTTTTTGACTCTACCTGTACTTTTATAAAAAAAAGTGAAATAGTAATCATATATAATTTTTTCCTCCGAATCCGAAATGAAAAATAATTGAACATTAAATAAAACCGCTAGGGGTCAATTTTATATTTTTTTAAATGGAATGCCATATTTTTTATGTGATTATCCGATTCCTCGTATATCTTTTAATCCAAAATGATATTTTTTTTAATTTAAAATGGTCCATTTTCTGCACGTTTAAATCAAAAATTTTTTTATCTACCGTGTCATTAACACCTAAAATATTGATACGGATACCTGTTCACTCTTTAACGGTAGTGTCATTCAGACAACTAAAAAAATAAAATTTAAAAGTTGTTTATATTTTTCATAAATTAGGAACAAATAACGTTAAAAAATGAATTATTCATTAGAAGACCGTCTACACATTGTAATACAATAGATACAATTCTAAGAATTAAGTCTCTATTTGTAGAATAGATACAAAACAAATATAAAAACAATATAAAATATAAAACAAATACCCCATAAGAAAAAACTATAAATTAAACTTAAGAACACCAGACATCTTAATAATATAAATGTTCGATATGTCCTCCGTTGTTTCGAAACAGGACCGATGCCCCCTTTTTAGTCTTTCCAGAGAGTCCCTTATAATATTGTAATCCTGGTTAAGTCTGTCAATTTCATTCACAATTTTTTGCTGTAGCTCATCGATATTTTTATTGGACCGTCGATAAACTACGTTTTTCAAATGGCCTCATAAAAATGTATCCATTGGTGTGATATCTGGGCTATTGGATGGCCAATGAAGTGTTCCATTACGGCCAATCCACTCCTTGTAACGCCCATTCAAATATACTACCACTTCCCGAACGGCATGAGGTGGAGCGCCATCCTGCTGCCAAATAATATTATTCTAGATTTGCAATGGCAATCCTTCCAAGAGGTCCTCGATATCGTTTTGAAGAAACTGAAGGTATCTTTGGCCTGTTAAAGAGCCGCGATAAAATAGCGGTCTAATAATTTGATTTCCTAACATCCCACACCAAACATTAAGCAAATTCTACCTTGAAACTTTATCATTTAAGTAATTTATATTTAGTGTAAATAGTGTTTTATCTTTATTTTCAGTAGAAATATTACAAAATTATATTAAAAATAGGGTCTTTACAAGTATTTTCATACCATATTTTCAATAAAATTTTTCATCGAAAATTCGTGGAGTTTATAAGCACTTTTTTTTCAAAACTTTAAACAATTGCTAAGGACGCCCAAATATTCCGATTTATATAGAAAAAACCATTTCAAAGCTTAAGTGTATGATTAAAGGAAATAAAATATCTGAGTTCAGTATTCTGACTCTATTTAATTTGCAAAATTATAAATTTTTCCCAAACGAAGTTGGGTTACAAAAGTATTATGCAAAAACTATCAAATTGAGCTTAATAAAATTTAACGCGATGTTTTACTATGGTCTGATGTTCTCTTTGGTGGACCATGAAGCTCCTCAAAATAATCTGATGATTACAAAAAAATCACGTATGAACTACGCTTTTTCTTCCTTTATTTTTGTTCATTGCTTTTTTTGCAACAAGCGTAATATATTTTGCGATTTTAACAAACTTCATCTTGTAGGACCTTTTTTCTTGCTACAATTTTTCTCTACGGTCAATAAGTACAAAGTTATAGGCGATTTACACTTTGTATATTTCTTTCTATTTTACGAAGGGTTTCCAGCCAAAATATGCTCGCAATCTCGTACCTCTAACCAAAAACAGATAGGGCTTGTTCTAATACTATATTTGATAAAAAATAATTTTATCTGGGTGGTAGATGGGTAAAGGTCGTCCCCAATTTGGATCTTTAACTAAAGCACCTAAGTTCTAATTCTACGTCTTTTTTCTATTTTCTACGCGTGTGCTAAGCTACTTATCCGGCCAAGATAGGCATTCACCCTTGCATAAATTCCCAAGAAGCTAAAAATTAACATAAACGTTAGGGATACCATTATAATGAAATTGTAAAAAGCCCCCATTGATCCCATGTGTGCAAAAAATTTTATACAAGGTCAAAGTTCGCGAAAATGGGTTTTTTTGGATTTTTTAGCGAAACGGTTAGTTTTATAATAAATAAATTTTAGATATAAATTACGATTTCTGAGCAAAAGCAATTTTAAAGTTTATTATTCCCTATACTATGCACACGTTTTCACGCTACCTGTGAGATAGTGTACTTGACGCGTTTTTTTTAACGTGGTTTCCCCAGTAGGCCCACTTCACGGTCTATTTTATTAAATCCGAGTAAAATAAAATGTCTTCCCATTCAGTATCTTCTTCTTCTTCATCTTGTTTTTCTTTTCTTTCTCCATCTTTTTCTTCTTTTCCTTTTTCTTCCTAAGTTATTGTAAATTGTTCAAACAACGATACATCAGTTGTTTCGTCCTTGATGTAAGAATCTTCTTCTTGGAGATTCAACTTTTGAAGACGACTGGCCTTGACAACTGGTGCATACTGGTAAATAAAATAAACACATTTTTTAACAGCCGTATTTCAAATTAACCCTTTTTGCAGTTTCAAAAAATAGTATTGAGGACCTTCTCTGGTGCAGTTGGAAGTACTGTGTGGCTTGGTATCAATATATTATCAATTAGCTTCCAACCCCATTCTTCTGGGTTCAGTTGATAACCAAGCCACCCTTGAATCTAATAATATACCCGATAAAAATGTTGTCAAGCAGAAGCCAAGGTTGAAGGCAGACAAGCTAATTGCACACGCTTTTTATTCCGAGTAACTTTTGCAAAAGATAAGTAACGTAAATTATCTATGCAAGTATCTTTTTTGGAGCTACATATACTGTAAGAAAAAACTGAATTCCGTGAGTAATTATAGTTTTTGAAGTAGAGTTGATATCGTCAAAAACTTTAGCATATGTAATTAAGTCTTATTTTTCAAATAATTTAAAAGCTGTTGTTTTATCCCTCCAGAACATTGCAGAGGTTGTATCACAGCCAGTCATTGCATGTAAAAATAAAATGTGATTTTTGCATTAGGAATAGGCCAATAAACTCGAATTTGAAAAATGCAATGGTTGTTGAGCCTGGTTTTAAAAAATAAATGATTTTTTCAATTGGAGTGGAGATCAAGATCTTTACCAACAACAACATCTACATCAGTTGGTTCTGGTTAGTTGAATTAAAATGATTAATTGCAGTTTCTATGATGTCAGATGGCTTGACTAAAATATGTTAATTAATTTTTTTAAGCAATATGATAAACTAAGATTTGATTATGAATGTTTGACAAGAATTGTTTAAAAACATGTTGCTCAAGGCCACATGGTCACATTAAATGAGGGACTAAGTTTCTTTTCAGTTTATATTCTCAAAATTATTATTCAATATTAATGAATTAGTCACGCAGACTAATAGTTTTACTTATATTTTGCCTCCAATAATGTATATAGACAGCATAGTCATGCATAGTGTAGGGAATAAAACTTTGGTAAATTTTAAAATCACTTTTTCTCAGAAATGGTAAATTTAAGGGAAAAAAGTGTAAAGACAATTTTTGTAGACAATGACATGATCTACAAATTTTAATTAAAGCTATTTTGATCATAAAACTAAGAGTTTCGCTAAAAAATCTAATTAAGATTTGACTTTGACTAATTTTTTTGCACACATGGGATCCGATGTGGACTTTGCACAATTTCACTATATTGGTATCTCTAACGTTTATGTAAATTTTTAGTTTCTTGAAAATTTATGCAAGGGTACCCTATTTTTGAACTAACTTTATAATACGTTTTTATTAATATATATTTCTTTGGAATGCTTACCATTATCAATTATTAGTCATGTTTTCTTACTTGACTAATCTTCCATTGTACGAAATATGCCTTACTGCATATCTGCAAAGTAAAGTTTGAGAATTTACCCACATTTACAATAGCGTAGCACAAACTTTAATGATAATGGTTAAAATGTCACGCACAGTAATTAATCAAAATAAGAATGATTTGGGTTATGCAACGTTTATATTAATTTTTGTACTCTGCAATAATGTACCAATTTCATATGCAAAATATCTTAAATTAACCGAAACTTTTAGGAATTAGCTCGGTTAAAGTATATTTTCTAGTTTTTTTACACAGCACCTAGATGTTAAAACTTGTTTTTAAAATAAATAGTCACCCCTACAGTAGTTACAAACTACATACTCTTACGAATAAATGATATACTGGTAAAATTAAAAGCTTACTTTAGACAGGAAGTAACCAATTTTGTAATTTATTGCAAGTGTCGTTAAAATTTTATCAGACTGCAGTATGTGTGGTTAGCTGAAAGACAATTACAAAGTAAAATAAAACTCTTTTTAATTTTTTTATGAGTTACAATGTAAAACGGCGAGTGTTACTCAGCTCGAGACTTATAAACTATAATAATGTCTGTTTTTCTTGCTGGTTGTAATAAATATTTATTTGTACACAAGGTGGGTTTATACAGACAGGGGCACCCTACTAGGTATATAGCAATGGACCGGACGAATTTGCGATTACCCTCTAAGCACTGCAGCCGAAGTTCGCGCGACCAATCGGCGCGCTTTCGTTCAATCCCCAGTAACTTTGTAACCACGGACGGGTTGGGATGTACTGCCGTATTTCATGTTTTTCGTAATTATTTACGCATGTAGGAGATAAAATTCGCTATTGCTTATCAGAGTTTTTTTGAACCAAAACAATAATAAAATTATTGTTTCGATTCTAAGGAAAGAAAACATGTTATTCTAAAAAATTCCAACTAAAAACTAAAAAAATAATTCTACATAAAAAAATTAAGTAAAAACAAAAAAAAATCTAAATAAATTAATTAATGAAGCAAGTATTCAAACAATCCACCGCCTTCCGCTAAACAATATCCCAAGATCATAGAAACTTCTTCGAACATTGTTTAACATCACAGGTGTAATTGTTTGAAAAACATTGCGAATTTTTACACGCATTCATCAAGATTCATAGCGCGATCATCCGGAAACCCATAAATTTTGGATTTTGCATAACCCCAAAGAAAATAATCGTTAGGAGCCAGATCGGGAGAGCGAGCGGGCCACGGTATTGTAGCTCTCAATCCAGCAATAGGACGGTTTGGAAAAGTATTATTTAAATACTCCAAAACCAAACGTGTATTATGTGCTGGACAGCCATCTTGTTGAAACCACACTTCATTAAATCGAGGACCTGCCAATCGTCTAATTTCTGGAACTATTTGCTGTTGCAAAAGATCCAAATATTTTTGACCAGTTAAGTTACCATCAATGAAGTATGGCCCAATAACATGTTCCCCATAAATACCGCTCCAGACATTTACCTTTTGAGGACGCTGAGTTCTAAGTTCAAAATACCTATGTAAATTTTTCTGAGACCAATAACGGGTGTGAGTGGGATTATGCCTACCATGGAGTGGAAATGTGGACTCATCAGTAAAGACAATGTTTCGAATAAAATCTTCATTTTCATTTGCCTTATTCATCATGTTTTCACAAAATTCCATTCTCCTAATATTGTCCTCAGGATAAATTTCTTGGGTTTTTTGAACTTTGTATGAACGATACTTATTTTTTTTTTTAATATTCTCCTCACCGTTCTTGTACATAAATCAACCTCATCCGCAAGAGCACGTGTTGACAAAGTTGGATTTTCATTAATTAATGCCAACAAATTAATTTCTTTCGCTTCCCGTTCCTCTTTAACTTTTGTACGTTTTGCATTTTATGGTTTCTGGGAGAAACGCACCCGTATTTTTGGAAATTATTTATAATTTTTGAAATAGTAGTAATTGCAGGGTGCCTATTAGGATAATTTCAGCAAATATATTTTTACCCGCTGTAAAGAATTACCCCCATAATACCACTGAACAATTTTAACTTTTTCCTCAATTTGATAAATATCCATTTTAGGTTTTAAATGTTAAGGATTTTTTAAAAACACACGTGTTTTTACCTTAAATTCGCCAGGAAATAATTTTTATACATTTATAATTCCCAACAAACTGAAAATTGTGTTACTTTGTTGTTTCTTACTAAACAAAAAAGAATGCATACACAAATAGCGGACGATTGCAAATTCGTCCGGTCCATTGCTATATACCTAGTAGGGTGCCCCTGTCTGTATATGACCCAGCATTTTATATTTGAAATAAAATAAGTGGCTTTAGTTGCAACTTCGTCCTAAGATCACACACAGCTTCTTTTACTGCGCAACTGTAGGACTACTAGCTGCAAAAGTGTCGTATCATTTTCACAAAAACAAAGAAAGTAGTATGCAGTATGCCGTTATTCCAGCTACAGCTTTTGAGAACTGTAGATATTATGAAAAACGGCGATGATGGTTAGACAGACACGACTTTTTTATCATGCAACTGTAAGTTGAAACCTGTACGCAGTATTTCTCGAAACTTTAATTTGATAAATGTGTATGGAATGTAGGAACTATAAAAACATTATTGTAAAAATTATAAAAAGTATAGGTGACAGTAATTAGAAAAAATAGCCGGGGCCTATTTATTATTTCTTCTATAGATGAAAAATTGGATCAAAAATAGGGAATGGTTTATTACTTGCTGTCATATCCGATTCGCCTTTAAAGCCATTGTATGGCATTTAAATATTTTTTATAATTATAAATACTTAGGAAACACTTTCTTACGCTTTCTTAAAATAATTACCTACTCGCTCTAACAATGTAGGTGTCACTAATAGGTAAGCAAAGTGGATCCAATCTCTTATAACTTATCAGGATTTGTAGGAGCAGTAGCCGTAACTTTGTCCTTTATAAAGCCCCACAAAAAAATCAATTTGAGTCAAATCTTGCAAACAAGCAGGCCAGTGGACCCGATTACCTCGCCACCCGAAAATCTGGGGTGGTAACCCTTGTCCATTTTATATTTATTCAAAAAAATTCAGACCTCTAGGCCGATTCTATGTCATCAAAAATGCCACACCATACCTTAACTGACCACGAATGTTAATAATTTAGCATAGATCTTATTAGTGATGAGCGAGACCGGTCTTGGTCTTGCGGTCTTGGTCTTGGTCTTGCAGCAAGACCAAGACCAAGACCGAGACCGCCTTCTCGCTTGCAAGACCAAGATCAAGACCGGGGTATGCAAGACCAAGACCAAGACCAAGGGGTGCAAGACTACGCAAGACCAAGACCGACCTGCAAGACTCTTGCACTTTTGTCACTTTTTTTTTTAAATTATAATATTCAATTTTTATATTCAATATACAGAGGTATTTCATACAGACATGACAAAACATGTGTCGAGAACTGCCTAAAAAGGCGATTATTTTATGAGTAACAGGTTTTTTTAATAAAATAATAATTGAATCGATCACTTCGTTTTTTAATAAAATTATCTAAAAACGATAACTAGTAGATTCAGTAACATGTTTCAAAAATAATAAGATTGTGACTCAATGGTCCGACAAAGCTCGATATCTCCAAAACCGTTTACGACAGAGAAAAACTAAGAGTACAAAAGTTATAGAAGCTGAAAATTACTTACCTATTCCTAATGTTTTTTTAATTAGGTATCTAGGGATGCCACTTACTGGATCAAAATTTCCAAAAAACCAGGAAAACATTATTTTTGTGCCACACTGTAAAAAGTGGCATCATTAGATTGTCCTTTAAACTAAGATATAAATGTAAAAGTGATGGTTTAATAAAAAATATATTTGTCATTTTATGTGGGAATACTTTTTTAATTTTTTACAATTTTAAATTTCACTCCGGTTTAGACGGAAAAGTCAAAACAATGCCAAAAGTATAATGATGACGTCATTTTTGTCAAAACCGAAAATGATATATAAAACCATCTACGTCGCAATTGTACCTATATGACAGTTCAAGAATTTCCAGCATAATATACAGGGAAACGATTTTTTTAAATGAATTTTTTGCTATAATTTTTCATTTTAGGTTAAAAGCAAAAATAAGGAAGTTTTCTTGAGTGGTAGTGAATTTTTTGAAAAATTCTGAAATAGAAATTAATTTTACATTTTACGCCCTTTTTTTATAATTTTTGTATATTCAGTTACCACCGATTCGGATATATCGATCTTTGTCGCACTATCAAGCCACCTTGTATATGCAGAATGTTTGACTAATTTGAACATAGAAAGTTTATTTGAAGTGAAAAGCTTCCTAAATACCTTTTTTTTAATTAGAAACCAATGTTTACATATCAGAATCATTTTCATGGAAATTTCACATCTGGTTGAAATTAAAAGTTTTTTTTCTGCCCTCAGAGTACTTAGTATTGTAATTTTATATGCTTCTTCAAAGAAAATTTAAATATTTCCTATCACTAAAATGAAGCGCTATAAATAAATAAACCCCTACATTTAAAAAATCCTTTTTAATTAAATAATTTAAATGTACATGTAAGGTTAAAATTGGTATATTTTAAAATTTTAAAGCAAAAAATATAGTCTCCATCTTTATTTATTTGTAAGTATTAAAAAAATATATATTTTATTTAAGATTGCTTAGTTTAAATTATTACTACCAAAAAAACAAGACCAGCAAGACCTTGCGGCAAGACCAGCAAGACCTGCCAAGACCAAGACCAAGACCTTGGGTGCAAGACCAAGACCAAGACCCGGCTTAAAACGCAAGACCAAGACCAAGACCAAGACTAGCCCGGTCTTGGTCTTGGTCTTGCTTTGCTCATCACTAGACCTTATTTAATACGGATTATTTGGCGCCCAGCAATACTCATCGTGTCTAAAGTTATGAAAAGAGGCTTCATAAGCAAAAATATTTTACTTTTTAAAAACTGGTCATTTTCGTTCATTTTTTGTGATCCAAGTGCAATAGTTAAGGCGATATTCAAAGTTCCATCCGTATAGCTCTTGGTGAAGGGCAATTTGGCAAGGATGAAACCTATATCTGTACAAAATATGTATAACCTATTTTTGGCTCATTTCAGCATCTTAAGCTGGTACTTACATTAGGATCAATAACTTTGGATTCAGAAGTTAGGGTTTGGCTTTTACACTGTCAGTAACACAAACTCTGGTTTACAATCGTTTTAATGCCATATGATATTTCGGGATATTCGGAAGCCTTTGTTTCCATATTAGTGCAGCCTCCTTATAATTATTTTTGCATTCTCAGACAACCCTTTCTCAATAACATATTAACTTCTACATTAAAATTCACTTGCATGTTTTTTTTTTTTAAATGAATATTTTTGTTATCATTAAGACGTCACTCCTTAACTTATTTAAAAAGACATTAGGGACATTCATGGAAATGCGCCTTGGACCAATTAAAGCCTTCGTTTTATTTCTAATTCAAATTTCCGTAATTATAAAAGCAATTTAACACAGACCTAGTTTTTTACGTAGATGCGTATTATAAAATAAAAACACCTTATCCATTTAAAATTCAAATTGATAGAATGATAACCCTCCTAATGTCCCCCAAGCTAGGCCAATTGAAACTTTCTGGGCTCGATTGGCTCAGAAAGTCTACGATAACGGTTGGGACACAGGGGGTTATACGTACTCTATATAATCGCGCAGTGACCTTATGCAACAGTAAAGGTGCGTACAGACTTGACGAGCGGAGACCGCGCCGAGCCGCGAGAAGAGCGCGCGACGCGCCAAAACTTGAAGTCGCTTGCGCGTCCTTCGTTGGGATCCGGTTTTTCGACGAAACATGAAAGGATACCCGAGGCGCAGTGTGGACCAGTCAGTACAACAGCGCCAAACTCCTGGACAATCAACTAACGCATTACCAAAACTCATCATAGATGGCAGCACATAATAAAAAGGCGAATGCGCTGGTATTACTTTGAATTTTTATTTCCAAGTTATTTTTCCCCAATTCTAACAAAAATAAGATTTTGTTGAAATACATTACTTAACAACTGATTATTTTAATAAATAAGCAGTTGTTACGTAAGATTTCAGCAAAATTTTGTCTTTGTTAGAATTGGGTAAAATTTTAAACTTGCAAAAAAATAAACAAACAAAAAATTTTATTTTTAACAATATATTTAAAATTGATTTGTTATAAATACAAATATTTTGAGAAAACCAGAAAAATCTTGGGACATTTGCCCCAAATTTTCTATAACAACAAAAAAATTACATTTCAAAAATAACAGTAACAAATAAAACATGAAATTTCAGAATAAATAAAAAATATTCTCTGATAACAACATAAATTCTAATACCTGAGATAACACAGGCAAAATAAAATATATTCTAAAAATTAACAATAAAACTTCTAAAACTATCACAGCCGGGGTTAAATGAGATACTTTTATAACTGTCACAGCCGGGGTTAGATGAGATCATGCTGAAAGGTTCCTATAAAACAAAGAAGCTAGGCAGTATTGGGTTATCCAGAACTGACTAAAAATACATAAAATATGATATGGGAACTTTAGCTATTAATTTAGGAAAGACAAACAGCGGGCAAAAATATATAAAGAATTTAAATTAATGTGGTAACTGAAAAATAAACATAAATATTAATAAAAAATGGTAAAAATTATTGTTTAAATTTTTGTATTATATTTTTATGTCTATCGCTTACTCTCTTTTTAGATTTAAAACTATTTTTCCTTTCTTTAGGATACTTATAAAAACAAATTTTTAAAGTTAGGTTAAATATTTCATAAAAGCACTTACGGTCTAAACAAAATGAAAAGTGCTTGCAGTAAGCTTTGAAATATTGTGGCCTAAATAAATTTTTAATTTTATTCTTGTAAACATTCTCATCCAAATATTTGTAAATATCAGCATATAGTCTGTCTACAAGATTGAATAAAGCGTCACTAGCATATTTAAGCCTTCGTTCGTTATCAAACTCTTTAAACATTACAAATAAATGCTTGTCGGTTACCTCCACTAAAAGGAGATTACTTTGACAAGTTAAACATGAAATTGAAATTTTGTAAAGAAGGTATAAAATAACATTATTTAAAATTTTAATTTTAGGTTGTCCAATGGTTCGAGAGGTAAATTTTTAAAAGAATTGAAACATTTTCCGTAACTGTGTTTGTTCAGAATGGAATTCATAAAGGGTGACCAAGGTACAGCTCTATATTTTAAGCGAGAAGGATCCCCAATATTTGCATAATTTAATTTTGAACGACGGTCCTCACAAACATAAATTTTTACGATCTTTTGAGGGACTTAAAGTACATTTAATTTTCCAAGCTTCTAACGATTAGGGATCTTGAGGAAAAGAATGAAACTTTTTGCTCTTATAATATGTGCTTACAATTTTACTATAATGGGCGTTTCTGCAACAAGGATATTTACAAGAATATTTTAGCCTACAATGTGTTGTGTTGATGCCACTGCGAAGATATTTACAAAGAATCTTGGTTTAAAATCGAAGAAGGCTTACTACAATATTAAAATAACATATCTTCCTTATAAATTTTTTACAATAATGTGGAAAAAATAAGAACGCAAATTTAAAACGGTCAACCCAAAGTCAACATTAGTTTATTTGTATTCCCTTTATATTTTTTACTAAGAATTCGCATGAATTTATTTTTTTTTGTATTCGCTTAATTCTTTTACTAGAGCGGCACAAACTTCCGGAATTATTCCTGATATGAGTTGCTTTGAAAATCTGAATAAATACTGCAAGCTGGTGAAAGAATCCCCCGTTGCTAAATATCTAAATGTTACAGCAAACCTGAAAAAAATCAAGTATGTTTTAAAGTAAATTTGGTTTTGGTTAACGCTAAATGCTTTACCTGTCTTGAGCTGAAACTGGCTTCCTAAAATTTTTTTTTTGGAAATTTTATTTTCTGTTATTATCAAAATTCTTTCAAAGTCAGTTGGGGTCATCCGGGTGAAGTTCTTATACTGCCCACTAACGTGCTGAAAGCTTAAATCTCGCAGCAGTGCCTGACCGGATCTTTTTTTAATTGAGTTCAGTACTCCACCATCAACGTGTTTTCTTTTAAGGACGCTGCAATTATCAGCGCACCACTACTTAAAATTGCACAGGCTGCGGCTTTTTGGACTTCCGTAATATCAGACATATTCTCTTGCCTTCGGACAAATACAAAAAATATGGCTCGGCGTGCCTCGTCGCGACATGGACGCAGTAAAGCGCCGAGTCGCCGCGAGTGTCTCGGGAAAGCGTGGCACGGAGAGCGTCGCGCGCTCGTCCCGCGCCTTCCGGGGCTGCGCTCTCCTGTCAAGTCTGTACGCACCAAGGAATCCCTGCAAGAAGAAATAGGTAACATAACTAGGGATCTTAAGCAAACCGGACACAGTGAGAGACTAGTAAGGAAAACAATCGAAAAATATCAATATATGACAAGAATCTCTAACTTGAACGAGACTCCACGTGACCAAATATTTATGACAATTTCATACATTAAAATGCTAAAAATAACGTAAAATTTGTCCCCCACTGTACTAACTACGTCATAAAAATTTTATGAAAACCGTTTTCGACACAGTTTATAAGATTTACCCTGTATTTTACTTCAAACCTGTTGAGAAATCAATTTTATTTTATTGTAACAAAAGCTTGGTTTTACATAATCTGTAACGTGCAGTACATTTATTTCAGAAACTGGATTATCCCTAAATTCTCATATTTTAGCATTCTAGGAAATTTATGTGCATGTCAAATAGCAGTGTTAATATTGGTTTCCAGTTATACAAAATAACTAAAAAGATTGATGTGTTTTATTTGGAATTGACGAACTCTAAAACAAACTTTGAAATATAAAAAATACCATGCGTATTAAAAGAAAAATGGGATTTGGAAAAACATTTACTTAAATCCGTATTCATAATTAAAAGATTTTATTTTCACAAATCTTTGACGTTATAAAGGTAGATGGTGATAATAAAGAAATGGATTGCCATAGGAATGATAAAAATCGATTAAGTCAATTTTTTTTTTTCAATGCGTTTTACTTAAAAAAAAACTATTACATACTTAAGCGGAGAAATTGCAGGGGTTATGCTACAAAACATAATTCTACATGTTGTACATTTAGTGAGTTTTCAGACAAATATCTTGTATGATTTTCGGTGGATTTCTTAAGCGTAAACAATACAATAGGGGGTCTAGTTTATAAACTTAATTTTTGCAACTCCACAAAAAACAAACAATGAATTAAGAATGAGTGATTGGGTGGCGATCATCTTTTATATCCATTGCTCTGTAAAAATCTTATTTAAGTACTTTCTTGTATGACCAGCTTAATAGGGGCACTATTCTGTTAAAACCAATAGGTTAATGTTGGTAAACTGGTATAGTATTAAAAGTCTGATCCTTTGGAAGAAATATAAAAAAATTGTGAGCCACAATAGACCGAGGGCGCGGTGGGGGCGTCAGAGGTCCACCATTTTAACCTAACCTAGATTTTGTGGTAACAGAGTGGTTGTGATTTCAGACTACATTTCTTAAATTTTCATAAATAAACTATAATAAAAATTCATATCAGTTGATGCGTAATCTCGCAGACCCAGATTTATTTAAACATAAATTTTTGACAAAAATGCAATAGTATTTGTGAAAAAAATATTTTTAATACATATGTTTTTTAAGTATAGAAATGTTTAGTTTTTGTTTTTATTATTAAATTTATAAAAGAAAATTAGATTTTTTAAAATTCTCTGCTTCATATTAACCTTTATGCAACCGAGTTAACAAGAAGTATTACATATACATTAAAAAAGTAGTAGAAGTAGTTTTTCAAAATATAGTTAAAGGGCCTGTATAATTGTAAAAATGAATTTTTAAGTAGTACACACCAAAACAAAAAGAACAAACATTGTTCTTGTTCACTTTGTTTGTATTGTTCTTTGTTTATTGTTCGCGTAATTTTGTCTAATGGAATCAAATTTGCATCCGTTTGACCAGTTGGAAAAGTTTGATAAGCAAAATTTATTTCTCTTTTAATTATGTAACACCGAAAAACAAACAAAAACAACATTGTTTTGTTCACTTTTTGTTGGTTTTTGTTTATTGTTCCTTTTTTTCTGTCTACATAACAACCAAATGTTTGTTTACTTTGTTCGACTATTAATAGTTAAATCCAAAAAAAAAAATTTTTTGATGTCCGAGTCCACGGAAATTGGAACAAGAACAAACAAAGTTTTTCGGTTTTAAATGTCTAATGAAGAAAAAGTTTTTGTGATGTTTTTTTTTTTTTTTTGGTGTAATACCTGACGTTATCAAATGTATAAACAAGAAAAAAAATGTTTGTTTGTTTTACTGTCACACCAAAGAAAAACGTTTGTTCGCTGATGTTTGTCTTTTGTTTTTTTTGTCATCCTTTAGGCAAGGTTAACCGAACAATTGCATGTGGTTCTTTGGTCCGATTTTAATTGTTTAAAGAGAATGCGATAGTGAGGTGGTTTGTCGGTAAAGGAAATTGTTTCTTTAGTTAGTAACAGTTTCTGTCATGTTTTGTAATAATACGTTTATTATTTTTGATACGAATTACATATGAACAAGGGCTTAAACATTCACCGGAATTCACACATTTTTTGCTTAGGTTTTCATAAAAAGGTTTTCTTGAATTAACTTGATAAACTTAAGATAAGCCAATTTTAAACTTGCGTAGCATGAAAAGGGTAATATTAAAAAAGAGCTACAATCCTAATTTTTACAAAAAACAAGAAACGAAGATTAAATACATTTATTGTTTTAAACCTTTTTTTTTAAAATTTCCTTGAACTTTTTAAAAGAACTCTTTCAAAATTAAGGGGTTTTAAAA